>JAZDUH010000443.1:1270000-1497500 GCA_036419115.1 Scarus forsteni | reverse complement strand
TTGGACATGAAACAGCGTTTACTGTAGATGAGAAATTAAGAATATATCAGCGTTACATCGGCAAAACTCTGGGAATTGTTGAATACTTTAAAAAGGGCTATAATCATCTGATTAAATCGGTCAGGCCCTACTAACATACTATACCGCTGATGCTCAATAAAAACATGATTAAAAGAAAATTACTCACAGGAATTACTCACAGAACAGAGAAATTAAGAATATTTAAAAATGGGGTTGAAAGATTTCTAGGAAAAGCTGGTAAATAATCAATGAAACAATTAGCTTATTAAAATGAATTAACTGAAATACATGCAGCAGCAAACTGATGATTGTTATTCATGGTCAAATTTGAAGGGTTATTAGGACCACTAATGGGCCTAAGTAATTCTTGAACTAATAATGGGGGAAACTGATGATTAAAACATCTGGAGGACATAAACATTACTCACAGAAACAAAACCCCATTTGCTGGAGACGTGAATTTATCTGATTTCAGTGTCAAACAGATTGATTATTCTCCTGTTGATCCCATTGCTGCACTAACAGATGTGAAGTTTTACTGACAGGGAACAAAATTTCCGCCCACAGTCTGAGTCCAGCCTTCATCACTCTGGGACGACCTCTGGGTTTGAGGTCGAGGATGCAGATAATGTGAAGGCAATGAGCCGCTGGTTTGTTGGCTGTGCCTGCAGTTATTTTTCCCCCTGATGACAGCTCTGTTATCTGCAGGTGGGTGACGGCAGGACATAGCTGCTCTTAAACAGAGCTCTGCCTCTCTGAGATGAAAACAGTCATCGGTCCAGACAAAACCTCTGCAGCAAACGGCCCATGCAGCGCTGAGTAAACATCTGTCTGGACCTGTTTCATCCTCTGCTTCTTTTATTACTGTACAGGAGCTGTGTTTGTGCTCGCGCCATGTCCTTATGATAAGTCCTAAATAATGGAGTGAAGGATACAATTAACAGCAAACTGATAATATTAAATGATTAAATGACAGCATCAAAGTGCCACTGAGCAGGAGCAGGTGCATTTACCGTAGGTGAGTGTTTGAGGACGTCTCTCGAAAGGAAAACTTGGTATTATCTTTGTCAAAGTCGGCTGCCTGGAAGCCACATGTGACAGCCCTGCTCACTGAAGCCAGCCTACTGGTTGGAATAGGACAGTGATTCCCAAACTGGGGTCCTTGTTCCCCTAGGGGGATGCAAAGTGATGTAGGAGGTACGCAAAGTGACGAGGGGGATACGCAAAGTGTTGTAAGGGGTATGCAAATAGATGAAGGGGGCACCACAAGTGCCGTACAGGGTATGCAGAGTATGTTGCAGTGTGTTATTTGTTAAAATTGAAAAAATATTGTACATAAGTGAACTGGTGTTGCCTACTAAACTGCTGGCAAATAAATCTATTTAGTGAGTACGGAAGAGTATTGGGGCCATTTTAGATAATAACAACTAGGAGTGCAACGGTTTACGGTTTACGGTTTAAAACCGAACCGTACGGTTCGCCCTGCACGGCTCAATTCCCCTTTATGAAGCGCGCTTTTCTGTTTTGCAATCAATTCATTTCTTACAGCTGTGAGATGTATTTCTCGAGCCAGCGCCTGCTCTCCGGCTCCGCAGACAACCACTCCTCCCCACAGCTCTGTACAAACCCCGCCCTGCTAGTAAATATCCAACCGCTACTGTGTAATAGGAGCCGAGCACATGGCCAAGTGGGCAGCATCTCTCACTCTGGAGCTCGGCTCGGCTCGGCCTCACAAACACTGAGACGAAGAAGGAGAAAAACCCAAAAAATTATTTAAAATAATTATTATTATGGCGAGCGGAGAGGTGGAGAGACCGGAGTTTGAAGAAGCACTGGCTTCGTTCAATCTGCGGTGTGGGGACATTTCGGTTTCCTTATGGATTATAATGACGAGTGAGAGAAAACAGTGGACAAAAATTAAACCATGTGGAAGAATTGCTCAGCGCTAGTCCCATACGCTAATGGGAACACGTCCAACATGAGTCAACACCTCAGTCCTCATCACCCAGAGGTTTAGCTTTCTCAGGCTACGTTCACACTGCAGTCCTTACTGCTCAATTCCGATGTTTTGTTTGTCTGTTCAGATCACTCCTGTAAATGTGAGCCTGACTGGAGACTGTGATGTGAACAGCTCAGACTGCAGAAGTGATACGCATGCTCAGTTTATCATTATTTACAACACACAGCACGGTGTGATGAGGGGCAACAAACAGAGCAAAACTGAGCTTTACAGTGCTGGAGAAGTTTGTTTCCATAATGCAGAACCAGATGTTACAGCAGCTCACCTTGAGTGAGCTCTTATTAAAGTGATTATGGCTATATTTTATTTCTTATTACTTTAAGGCGGCGGACGCTCTTTCCCGCCGACCCTGCTGATGAGAGATCGCTGCTGGAGAGAAAAACATCTCAGAGCCATAGTGCGCTGAACAGGTGAACAAAAAAGGGAAAAACTTCTGTTCTGATGTTTCGTAGTTTGTCTGAGAGCAGATCAGACAGGAGCAGACTGTTGACTGACGCTGTCTCATAGAAACATACAGCGGCGCGCAAATACACACGGATGAGATGGACAGCAGTATCATCAGAGTGTCCACGTCCTGTAAACTTATTTTAGTCTGATTAATCCATTCAAAAAGTCGGCGCAGTGTTAATAAACTAAGTTTATCAGATATCATAATACAAACGTATGATTCGTTCACATTTATCATTTATTGTGCGTGTAATGGAGACGTCAGTCGATCGCCCCAGCGCTCTCTCACTTTTTCTCATCACTCTTCCCTTTATGCATTGTTTAATCATGCTTGTAGCTGGAATAACAACTAAAACTCTTTATTGTAGGACAAAAATAAAAGCATAAACTTTTTAATAATCATGTCTATACTAACCTCTGATTATGTTTTGTTCATGTATAGTGTATATCATGTACAATACATAGTAAATTGTATTTCAGTAGTCAGTCACTACACGAGCCAGGGAGCTAAGAGGCACTCTGTTTAAAATGTTTCCATTTGAAGTGTTTTATATAAATGTCATCATACTTTATTTAAGCCAAATAATAGTTAAGACTAAGAGGCATTGTCATAATATAGTTTTCTTAAAAGCAAAATAAAGGGAGTCTTTTGGAAAGTCAAACTTCTTGTTTTTTTTTAATGCAAAACAAGAACCGAAACCGAACCGAAACCGAACCGAACCCGAACCGAAACCGTGATCCCAAAATGAGATACAAACTGAACCGTGGGCTAACTGAATCGTTGCACCCCTAATAACAACATAATATTATATTAACAATAATTTTTGGGAAGTCGAGATTAAAAGTCAAAATACAGAGAATAAAGTCAAAAAGTAGAGAAGTAAGAAGTAAAGTCAAAATTTTGAAATAAAAGTTGAAATGTCAAGAAAAAGGTGGAAAGTCGAGAATAAAGTCGACATACAATGTTTTTCGGCTTTCTCAATTTTTTTTCCGGAAGATGAGACAGACAAGAAAAAAGAAAGAAACGTGCGTAAAAATACTCAGCCACTGCAGCTCGTGTCGATGCGCCAAGCCAGTAATTATTTGCATAAAGCATGGTTCCTGTAGCATTTACATACATTGTCCCAGAGACAGGGATGATTATAATAAATAGAGACTGAGGCCCCATCCACACGAAGCCAAACCGAGGTTTAAACGCATAAGTTTTTTGCCGAATCTGCGTATCATCCATATGAAGACGGCGTTTTGGGGGTCTGTAAACGATCATTTTTGAAACCAGGTTCCAGAGTGGAAAGACTTTGAAATGCCGTATACGCAGCTCCGTGATTACTGGCTCTTCGTAAATTTTCAGATACGCTTACGTCATAGTTTCGTATAGTCATTGACACGCATGCGCCACACGCGACAACAACAATGGCGGCGTACGTGAAGCATATGTGCGGATGAAGCTACTATCCCTGTTGCAGCAAAATCTCCTTCTCAATCACCACCGAGTTGAACAAACAATTGTCAAGGACACATTACGGCACTTTATGATCACTTTATCACAATGTCTGTTTACAACTTTTGCCGCAAGTGCAGATGCCCACTGTTTTTTCGTCTGTTTCTGCTTGTTTCAAAAAAAAATAATACATAAGGGACAGTACACACATTTTCTGAGACGCTTTCGTCTTTATGACGATCGTTTTGGAAACTGTTTAGCGTTTTGTCTTTGTGTGGATGGGGCCTGAATGTAAAATGTCTGTCTGCTTCAGACCAGTGGGCAGAAGCTACACTAAAATATAAATAAAAAATCTTTGAAATATCACAACATTGCACTAAAAATGTCAATACAGTAGTGAAACACAAAATACCACAATACATTGTTGTCTGTATAGCTTCCTACAGCCCTAGTCAAAGAAAAAATATAAATTATCTGGTTTACTGCTCCACAGTCACAGATGGGTGAAAGGCCAGCAAATGAGCCAGTGGTAGATGAGGAGTAAGCCAGCTGCTTTGCACACAGCCCGGTCTGTTCTTTGTTTCACCAACATGTTTGTCATTTAAAAACAGCAACCAACATGCCAAAAAAAAAAAAAAAGTAATTTGTATGCTCAAAAAGGAGTAGGAGGAAGACTAAACTTATCTGGTCCCACCCCTTTACCTTACACAGAAAGTCAGTAATCAACCTGCTTCTAAATAATAATTTGATTTGATTTATTTTGGATCCACCATTATTACAGCTAATATGCAGTAGTAGCTATTCTTCCTGGGTCCACAATAATGATAACAATAATAACACACAAACAAAATATACCAAAGAGTAATAATATTATAACACAAATTGCAATCCAAGAAAAAAAGTAAAATAAACAAAAGGAACAACAGAAACTAAATCAACCTTCAGTGATCTTTATACACTTTACCCCTGTACCTTTTCAAGATCATGATTTTATACTTTGTCTTAAACTGCTCAGCGTTTGGACATTGTTTTAATTCACCACTCACACAGTCCAAAGTTTTACACCAACACACAAAAGCTTTTCCTGGTAGTTCTCACTTTAACAATCTTAAAATCCCCTTCATTTTATCCAAGAGTAAAACAGGACTTCAGAAATTCAAGGAAACATACAAATGCCTTACACTTTACACAATGATATGAAATTTCATCAACCAAAAGTAGACTAAGACTAAAACGAATTAGATGATTAATTTAAGACTGAAACTAAGATTATTATTATCATTATTACTATTTTAACTTTAACTATTTAATTTTATTCATTTATGTATTTTTTTTGATCCATTCATTATATTCAGATATTAATGCCAGTTTCTTCCTCTTTCTCCCTTTTTTTATGTTAACTTGTTTCATCCATTACTATTTTGCACATTACATGTTGGTCACGTTTTAAGTTTATTTAATCTTATTTAACTGTACAGACTTTGTTTTTGTGAGGGTCTGGTGTTGTTCCGACTTAAAAGGGAAAAAAAGGGGGGGGGGGGGATACATAATATGTAGAATTTGTTTTCCCTGTAAACATCATTGTATTCCCGAAAAAGATTTTAAAAAAAGACTGAAACTAAGAGATATTTTAGGCAAAAGACTGTAAGACTAAATCAAAAAGTGCTGCTAAATTAACAGTCCCAATCCCCCTTTATTAATGTCTGGAGTGTCTCCCAAACTCTTTTCTAATTTAAATCATTTGGTCTTTTTCCAGCACTTTTTAAACTGCAACTGTCATCATGGAAAAGTGTCTAAAGTTGTCGTTATCTGGACGGACCATTGAAACAGTGCAGAGTTCAGTCTGTGTTGTTTCCAGGGAGCTGAAAAATGCTCTCAGTGAGGAGAAAATTCCAGATCAGAGCTTTGAGGGGAGCTGGCACAGCCACAATGACGAGGCTTTGAGGAGGTGACATGTTGGATTAAACGCACCCCCCCCCCCTCCTGTCAGAGGTTTAATGGGAGCTCTGGGACTCTGCTGAGCTTCTTTGCTTCCTCTGAGGTTTTTTACAACACAAATAAACCCAATAACCCTGATCCTGGACCACCTGTGTGGCTTTGAGGAGACCTACCGAGACACAGGACGTCCAAGAAGGACAACTTCCTGTCAAAACCAAAACTTCAACATTAACCGGAGAGCTGTGGACGATGAGACGGGCAAATGAAAACTGCACAGAGGCATGTTTCCAGACACACAGCAGTTATTTTGGTGTCATAATAAAAGTAACACTTAAGAGAATTATCAGTAAATGTGTAACTGGGACAGAGTACATGAAGATAGAAGTCTGAATAATTTCATCCTCGCCTAAAAATACAAGTTTTTATTGTGAATATCTCTTTGGAATGATGCAGTTGCAGCTTTAGACCTCTATAAATGAATGTGAAAATATGTGAACATTACTTCTGCCAAGTTTGAGTCTGATAAAGTGATGCAGAGCAAAGTTAGAGAGGTTTTACTACAGAGTGGTCAGGCCCAATCTTGGCTCAGTTTGGCTCCATTAGTCCAATTTGACATTTCTGGTATACCAAACTTTATATTTCACTTTAATGACACTTTTGGTGTTTATTACACCCAATAACAACAGTTTTTATCTTCTTTTGCTTATCTGTTTTCTGACTGTTTTTAAAAAAATAATACATAAGGCCGGGACAATACGCTTTTCTCCCAATTCGATTTCAGGTGCCGATTCAATTTTAATTGTGATTCTACGATACTGCCAATTTTTGCAATCTTTAGTTAGCTTTTTTAACACCAGTGAAAAAGATGAACAATGATGATGCCTACAGACTACATCAGGAAAATACACATCACATGTGAGTCTGTTTTTAGGATTTATTCAGCAATATATTTAACCAGCTGTTTATACTCTCTCTTCAAAAGCCTGGACTGCATTAAAAATGGCTTATTAATACAGACTAAAAAAAAGCATTTAAATTTAGAAAAAAATAGATTTAAAAATCATCAAACAAAAAAATTCCGATACTTATGTGTATCGATTTTTTCTCCCACCCCTAATAACAACATAAAATAATTAAATGAAAACATTATTTTTGTTTCTTTTTGGAATAAATCAAGAAGAACTCTCTACATTTTCCCATTCAAATAAACTCATACAAATCAACCCAAGCTTGAATCAAGGTGAAACAGATTTGGATATTTGATCATTCATTTGCTTGGTGTTGACGTTGCGTAGCTGAAATTTTCCTGTTTAATTTAAAGCTATAGTGCATAATTTCGGTCGCTCTCCAGCGGAATTCTGCGTTCTTACAACAATGAAGCCGGCGCCTCCATATGACGTACGCCCAGGCTGCTAACATTACAACATTACGTTCATAGCACCATTTACAAGAAAATAATAAAGTACTTATATAATTATAAACCAAGTCACTTACTTATCCAACAGCAGCAAGGCAACATCTGTGTCTGCCCTCAGCTCAATTTCTGCCTTCAAGACTCTCCACCAAGGAAAAGCCACGTCAATGCAAATCCGCGTTTGCCTTCTCCGTCGGTCCCTTTCCTTCTTCGCTAGCAATCCTTCAGCCAAACGTCCAGGCTTTTTTTGTGGTAGGATCCACTTCTGGACTGTGTCTCAGCCGTTTCTTTGGCTTCTCCGCCATGTCGCTTCCTCGTTCTGCCTGCGCTCTGCTTGTTGCAACCATGGTTGCTATGACATTCTCCGCTCGACCTCCCTCTCCCTTCTTGTTGTGACGTAAAACGCATAATTTCCTGCGCCAGCGCGGGAATGTCGGCGGTCAACAAGCACAGCAAAAACTGTAAATATTGAAAAATACCGCGAGATGTCAGAGGAGCCGATCGGCTTAATCTGCATTGTGTCATCTCCTCTAGTAGTGGCTTGGCTGAAATGGACATTCAGACATGTAGAAGTTACGCACTATAGTTTTAAAGTGCAGCATGACTATGTTTCTACATGAATAGTTCACTTTTTCTTACATTTTTGTTGGAGAGAATCAAGCATTCCTGTAATCAAGAACTTTGGGGCTGAACAGGTTAACCTGCAAATAAATTTGGATTACGTCAAGAATAAGTCACATACATTATGTTGCATTTAGAGAGCCTGACCTTTTAAGAGGAACTTAACGCTGATGAAAAAGAAAATGACAAATGAGCCTGAGAGTGACCATAATGGGAGCACTGGCAGTCTCTGATTAAAGGAGACATATCATGCTGATGCATGATTTAATACTTACATATAATAAATCTGAAAACAATTGAAATCTCGCGGACATCATTGCGAGATGTCCGCGAGATTTCAAACGTCGTGACGACACGAGGTACCCTTCTTTTTATTGGAGTAATCTGATAAAACACTTCCTCCCCTGTGATGTCCGTTAGCCACAAAACCATCACCGAGGAACACATCCCCCAGCAGCAGTATATAGATCCCTAGCTCACACTCCCTCATTACCAGCTCTGGCCTGTAGGGGGACTCAATACGCGGTCGCCGCTTTGAGCCTGCCGGAAAATACAGTAGAAGAAGAAGGACAGGCTGGCTCTACCCCCGATAGAACTGACCAATCAGAGCACAAAGGGCTGTGACGTTGCGAGGTAACTTTAGGTCAGCCTTGAGACTGAGTGTTTCAACGTGGGCTTCATAATGGCCTAAAATGAGGATATTGAGAACACTACTGTGGGGCAATGAAGAAACTACATGACTTGTACTGAGGGCAGAAATGCTTTACAGGCAACCTAGTCTGGCATAGTGAAAAGGAGAAACAAGCATGATATGTCCTCTTTAAGTTATTTCCATCTGCACAGTTTTACCTGAACACACCTTTGTATGAATGTCTTTCTTGACTGAGACAACAGTTAGCTGAGACACATGGAGACAAACAAACCATCAGTCAGTGTGATTGATTTACAGCCACCATGCACACACTGAAAGGATGAATGTGATAGTAACATGCAGGAAGTTCAGACAGTCTGATCAAATATTACTGATTCACACATCCTTAACAAATAAACGGCTGCACGCACCCACATGCGACAGCAGGAGTGTTTACACATGTTATTAGGTTCATTTAATTATCCTGAATACATTTTTCAAACAGCAAAAATGTCTGATTTTTCTGGTTTGCTACAGAGTCTGCAGACTTACATCTCAGGAAACTTGCATACCATTAAAAAATGTAAACAAGAATAAAAAAAATCAAAAGTTCATCAGTGTTTTTTTATGTTAAAGGGGTAAAGTTGAAGCATTCAAAACTTAAAACATTACTGAATGAGAACAGGAAGAACATAAAGTCATGGAGACTTGACTTAGAGTTACCCTTGTTCCCCAAAGTCAGAATATTTTTTACTTTTTTACTGGATGTTTGGAAAACTGAAATATTTGCTTCTTTCTGATCCATGTTGGAAAGAAAACAGGCATCAAATTTAAAAACACTACGAAAGTAAAAAAAAACAACAACTATATATTACAATTCAGGATATTTGTACAACTTGGAATCCCATTCTTAACTTCATCAACTCTTTCCTCCCTAGATGATTAGGACAGATAGAACGACTTAAGATAAACTGATGTCTTTTCTTATATTCTGTTTTTTCTATACAGTCAGGGTGCCATTTGGACCAGTAGGCGAGACACAACATATGCAGTTTATTATTGTCAATCTTTAAGTGCTTTTAAACATTTTGGATTCTTACTCTAGCAGTCCCTTTTTAATTTTATTTTTGTTTTCTGTTGTTTTGTTTATCATTCACCCCTCCTGTTCTTTTCCTTTAGGGGGGAGAGACAGTTGTATTTGCTTATAATCAATACTTGTTTTGAATTTCTTTTTTGCTTTATAACGTTAATGTGACTCTCTAGTTGGGGGGGAAAAAGGGGAAATGTGTCTTGAGTGAGTGGACATGTATTTATCTTGATAACCCCATAAAGAAACACATGAAAAAAAAAACTAAGGACATTGACATTGAACATAGAATTAAAACGCAGCCCAAAATTTTCAGCTCATATGTCTTTTGCAAAAGATTTTGTAGGCCTCTTTTTTTTAGGGGTCATATATTAAAGGTCATATATCGGTGGTTTCCATGGTTCTTATATCATCCTATACCAATACATTATGTTTTTAAGTTTTTTCAAGTGTGTTTAACAGTTTCCCTGCTGCAGGATGGCGCACTCATCATTTTCACTGGTCAGGACTTCTACTTCTTCTGCACAATAAATAAAAATGTCCTCGATAAGTTTGTCCACCTTGATATACTGATGTGCATGCATGTTTGTTTTCCTCCCCTCTCTCTACCAAACAGGCTGGATGGATGACAAGAGGGTTCACTCTGTGCATCTGTCTCAACACCTGGGCGCGTTAGTATTAAAGTAAAATGAACCGAGTGAACCCTCCTGTCAGTCAGTCAATCTTTGAGTGCTGCAAATGAGTGTAACAAGGAAGCAAATGCAAATATGACTGAAGGCACAAAAGTGATGGTTTCTGAGCCAAAAGCCACAGCCTCAGTGTATTTTGGTTTTAAACTGAATAAATAAGGTGTGAGCCCATGAACACAGACGAGCAGATATGTTGCGCACCTCAATTCATTTTCCCTACTGGGAACAAAAACTGCTAGAGGTGCAGTGGAGCCTTCGTCCTGACAGTAAACACTTACTGAGGTTGGTTCGGTTGGCCAAGGAAAATATAAATAAAACAGCGCAAAATGGTGCGCAGTCAAAGACAGTTTCGTTTGCTACATTGTAAAAAAAACGCAGCCCTTCGATACGGTTGAAAAGCCAGCATTTCGGGAAATGTTACAAAAGTTTAACAGATAGTACAAACTGCCTGGGAGAATGCACATCACAAACAGCAATTCCTGAACTGTAAACTCCATTTAATTTATTATGTTGTTTGATTAATTTATTTTACTTAAAAGCTCTTGGCATTCCAATTACAATGTTAAATACGCTTGAGAAATTATTACTTATTGATACGGCGCACTCACATCGTAATGCCATGTATCATCACATTAAAAATGGTCCCAATAAAAAGTTGATGATAAATTTGTTTATCGACAATAATTTGTAGGACAACTACAAGCTTCTCAAACGCTGATAGAGTATTAACAGTGTCATTGAGGGGAGAAGTGTACCGGAGTGTGTCAGCAAATTTTTTTTTATCAATATCTGCGCAGTCCTCCAGATCCAGGAAAAACGGGTTACAACATGCAGTGAAGGGATTTATTCAAATTATTAAAACAGGCAAGGAAGGGGACACAACAATTATTGAGGCAAAATCCTACCAATCAATGTCAAAAATGGAGTAAACCCATTTACCCCCTTTACCTGAAATGCAACGAGCACACCCTTGTGGACCAGTCATGCTCATGCACTGCCAGGTAAGCTCTCTAATATTTGACTAGTATTGTAAAAATATGTTGATCTGTGTCCGCATCCTCCTTAAGCGTTTAAGAGCGTTAGCGTGGGGATCCTAATAAAACAAACAAACCGTTAAGTAAGGATACTTGGGATACTCAGGAGTAGGCTGTCTATTCACAAAAAGATGAAACCAAAGTAAGATTAAATTGCCCTTTAGGACACTATGTTCAACTCTGACGTAAACTGACAAAACAAAATGTTACGGAGATACGCTGTTAGCTTATCCTTACCTTGGAGCAGACGTACGTATGCTTTTTAATTTTCGCAACATTTAGCTGGAAGTAGGGCCTTCCACACTGTTTGATCCACGGTAGGCACCACTCCAGTTGGGCTTTTGGCTTTGGGAAAGGAAAGAACACAACTTCCCCCAGCCAAACTCTTCGGGTACCTACCGTCTGACTTGTAAACGCATATGCACGCTGCTTCACCATTTTACTTGTCTGAGGTCCGCAGTGCTGCAGCTTGTTTACATAGTAACGGTCGCTATGATGTATGATTGGACAAAGAACGCCTGAGGCCGGGATTTTGCGTGACAGGCCTACCCACACTTGAATCTATTTATCAAAGGGTTAATGTTGTGTGGGATGACCAGGAACCATCCTAACCAGTGTTACATGACTGAGAGCAGAGCGGCAGATCCATCAGTGTTTAGGGTGGAGTTTCCCTTTAATCAGACCGATTAGCTGTGACCGTGAACCTGTGTGTGCGGAGAACATTAACAAACAGCAGCAGCTGCACATAACGACATTTCTGTAATGGACCGTGTCCACAGTGACGAACGATGGAGTCACCCTGATAAAAACACATCCATCTGAATCCTGCTTTCTATTCAGCCCAAGAACATCGCCTTCTGTTTGTCATAGAAATAGTTTTATACAAAAATTAATCATCTTTTGCTTACTCCAGGCTGTTTCGATTCAGAAGATGACTTTAAATCTATCAGTCACTATCAGTCAGATAATCGAAGATATTCTAATAACACAGCTGAGAAAATACCGCCTGTCATCTACTCAGACTTTATTTCTGCTTTTCATCAACATGGTTTGGTGTCTTGATAAAGTCAGAGCTATCATCTTTTAACACAGAAGACAAACTCAAAGACACTCGACTGTTTCATTCTCCTGAGTCACCTTGAGGACTAACACGGTGGAAGATAGGGGTGTCCCGATCCGATATCAATATCGGTCTGATATCAGCAAGAAAAACAAATATCGGTTTATATCGGCCTGCATCTAATATATGCAATAAAAGTTCTCTGATACAAGTAGCCCGTTCAAATGTATTTGTTATTTATTTAATTTAGTTGTATAATATTATTATGCTTAAGTTAAACACAGTGGTTATTTTACAATTTAAAATAAAAGTTTTTGTTTTTATTAGATTTCTTGATGTTTCTTTTCAGGGTCTTCTAATATTAATATTCTTCAAATAAATAGCTTTATTTTCAAGTCAAATACATGAGTGCTAACTTGCCCAAAAGCTTTATATGTTTTTTTTTAATTTCCAATTCTCAACTTAACTTTTAGTTAACCCGACAAATTAATAACCTAAACCCACCAAAGTGTCAGACATCTCGTGGACAGTACTCAATAAGATTCCGTGGAGTTAAATTATGGAACATGTATCTGTATTTACTTAAAGCCTTTTGTCATTTTCTAAATACAAAACAAAACTCAGAAATGCTTTGATGGCAGAAAGGCTTGTAGTCAGGAGCAAACTGTTGTGATCTTATACTGTTGTCTTCATAACACATATCATCATGATCAGTTTTGCTCCATTTGTATACTTAATGCCATGTTTCGATGAAGTGTTTGTATGAAATGTTATCCATAAATTTTCTATTTTTTTCTTTTCAGGTGCTTGAATCCGTCAAACCTGGCAACGTGTCCACAGCTGGAAGAGCTCAGAAGACAAAAGAGTTTTTATCTCCGCTCCACACTGATCGCCTCCACAGACCTCATGTCAGTTTAAACTTCACACCTGGACGACAAATTCAACACGTCAGATACAGACGCTCCTAAAACCAAGGTGACCTCTGACCTCTGCTGTTGACGGAGAGTCGTCTGATCCACCTGATGAGGCAGAAAGGTCAGGGGTCAATAATTTAAACTGTCAAGAGTTGCATATTTAATAAACCAAACTGACATATAACAGTGAAGGATTCAGATTCAGATGCCACTGACAATCACGCAGTGCACTGTTGAACCTGAGAGTGTATATAGGGCTGGGAAATATTCAATTCAATTCAAAGTGTTCATCGTTATCTGCATGAGAAACATGTTTCCTCGCACAATGAAACTCCTGCTCTGCTGTCCACAACGAATGCCAGGGAAGAGGAATAAAAACAATAATAGATTTAAATAACAGCACAAAAAGATACTGAATAATACTAAATAAAAGCAGCAAAAAAATAAACAAATAAAAAGAATACAGTCTAGGTATAAACAAGATGAAGATGGATTCAGGTAATATACATGTATATACGGATATAATCAGTATAAAGGATGAACTATTAGGGTATTTATTTCTGTACATTTCTGTAAATATGTGTATTGTGCAAACATCCAACATAAAGTGCAAGAGCCCTAAAATCTAAAAAACAAAATCCCTATTTTGTGCCACAAAATTTACAACACTTTACAGTTTTTATTACATTTTCCCTCTCAAAGAAAAAAAAAAAAAAAAAAAAAATCCAAGGGACTCAAAAATGACATAACTCCAGTTTTGCCTTTAGGTTATCAAAATATCTTCCAAAACTTAGTAGTTAAAGTGCCTGCTGTAATTTTTGTCATAAAATGTTGATTATATACTTTGTACGTAGGCAGGCCTGTCTACAAAAACACTGAAAGCTGAGTTATTTTTACGGTATATTAACATGAACTCTCTGATCAGTATTTATTAGAGGTGTCCAGATACAACATTTTCACCTCTGATACAATACCAATATTGATCCAATACGATATCAGCAGAAATCAAACAAACTTTTATTAGTTTTTTTGTAGTACAGATTGTAGGAAAAGGATTGATCAGATCTGAGATTACCCAAAGTCAGCAATAGTAAGTATGAGAAAAACGGACCAATGTGTTATTAGCCAATGGGTTCAATAAATTTAACCATAAACATAAGAATATAGTACAATTCAATAAAATAAATAAAAAATAAATTAGAAGACCCTGAAAAGTAACCTCAAGATATCCAGTAAAAACAAAAACATATATCTTTAATTGCAAAATAACCACTGTGTTTAACATAAACATAAGCAAGTTCTACAACTGAATTAAATAAATAAATAAAAGTAAATAAGAAAGGACTACTTGTATCACAGTGCTTATATTGGATATTTTAGATGCAAGCCAATATAATCCGATATTTGTTTTGTTGGTTGATATCAGACCGATATCCAATATCAATACCAGATTGGGACACCTTTAGTGTTTAAACTAATTTAAATAACAAATCCAGCAGAGGGCGATCTCAGTACAACCCGACTGGCCAAAGTTCTCTTGACCTCAATAACATCTAGTCAGCCAGAAACCAACAGAAGAAGACAACTCCAGCAAATGGAAGACAGAGAAAGCTACTTTGAGTTGACAGTAACATCACCAAAGCATATAAGCAGTGACATGTGGCTGCACTTTGGGCTCAACCATGTGTTGATTATGTGCAAAGCAGCTGGTCCACTGTAACAAATCCGCAGACCCATTTTTCAGACCCTTCAGGGTGCTGGTTTGGCAGAGTGGTTAGCAACCAGGCATCCCATGTACATGCTTCCACCGGTCCAGGTTCGAATCCCGCCTGTGACCAGTTTGCAGAGTGTCTTCCCTTACTCTCTCATCCCCTTTCACAAGCCTATCCACTGTTAAAGCTGTTATTTTATCACTTTGAACACATAGCTTGCTAGTATTGCCAGCCTAACTGAGCACTACTCTTCAGACAAGACTATGGTGAGCAGGAGAAAAAGACTATTGCTACTGTAATGTCAGGAGGTCACGGTTTGTAAAACCAAAACCAAAGCAAAAGATGGTCAAAAAAAGTTTATGGCTGGAGGATTTGGAAGAGGCAGAAAAAGACAATCATTTTGCCATGAGCAAATATGTTACTTTGACTCTAGGATTACCAAACTAAAAAAGGGTAAACCTGTAACAGCTAATAAATCAATCGTTGACACAGGCATCAGATGATGGATAAGTAAAAAAACAAATAATTTTTCCCAGAGATTTGCATGTGTCAAAGACGATTCTGTATAATATTCATAAAAAGTCGAGCGGTCAGGAGGGAATCACATGCTCTCAAAACGAGGCCAAATACTGGCTACTCTCTGCCAACTCTGCTGCCAGCAAAATCAACAAGTCTTGTGTTTTCTGTAGAAGCATGTAAGCTAGAGCTGGGGAGCAAAACATGGCACATCTTCCAGAAAACTGAAGGATACACACTCCTGCATCCATGACATACGGTGGGTTTTATTAATGTGGTATGACAGTCAGTTTTAAACAACTCGATCACCAAAAATCCCATTTGTAACACTACAGTCACATGCTTGAAGTCACTTCTTACAAGGGCTGATCAATTTATCATTTTCAGATCGAAATCGCAATTTCAGACAACACAATCTTGTGATAACCAAAGCAACAGTTTTTTGACTGACCCAGGATCTGTTGTGTGAACAATTTTACAAATGCACAGAGAATTATTTTTTACTTTAGGAATATTTATTTGTTTATTTATTTATTTGTTTATTTGAATGGGACAGTGCACATTGGTGAACATGCTAAAACATGTAAAAATGCCGGATTGCAGCTTGACGCTAATTTCCATCCGTAATCCTATTAACATAGAAACATATTGAGACAGTACAACATTTCACAGTAAGAATAAAAGAAAAGAAGAAGGAGCAGTATTAATATAAAACAAGCACTGACAGTGAAAGACACCAAGAGGAAAAAATAAATAAATAAAAAATAAAAGCACAAACCACAATATACAGACAGACAAATTGCAATTGCAGGTTGACTGTGGGTGGAGAGCTAGCCCACAGGTAGGGAGACCATAAGAGTTCCGTTTTGAGGAGTAAAGTGCATAGGTGCGGGGTATAGAAGTTGGAGTATCCCTTAAATAATGAAAACAGATTATTTAGCAAATATTAGATGATGAATAATGTGTAATGTGCTTTTGATTATTGATTTTCTTACTGTTGTCTATACTGTAAACATAGTGAATGTTGCACTGAAGATTAATTTGAAGAAAATGGTGAATCGCACTGAAATCCCAATATCTGCCAGAAAAATCCCAGATCTTTTCCTAAAATTGTTCAGCCCTACTTTCTTCTTGTCACTGTAGCCAAACAACAAATTAACTCAAACGGGAACAAATGTGTCTGCATGATGCCTCTCAGGATGCCTGATGACAGACATGGACCAATTAAAGCAGTGATGCTACATTGACAAAATCACATGCCTCATTCACAGTGTCTTTATGCAAAAGCGCCGCAGTGAGACTCTAAAGGTGCTCACAAACTGCATACTACTCGTATTACCTCGGCGATCACTTTCCAGGCAAAGTACAGCCGCGACAGGGCGGGGCTAAACCTCCCGTGATGCGTTTGCTGCGTACAAAACGATCACTTCATACATTACATCAGTTCAGTTTTAGTTTATTCAGTCATGACAACACCAAATATTGTACACAATATTGACATTTGACACAAAATGACAAAACTAAGATTCATGTGTTAAATAATGACTGAAAAGGCATAGGCAGAAGCAAATTGCTTATAAAGGCCTATCCTATATAGGCCTTTATAAGCAATTTGCAATTTCCTATATATCATGCACACATGATAACAAAGTTAAAAAAAAAAGGTGATCTTTTCAGGCGATGTCATGTGTGGCTGTGCAGCAACAGCCAATCAGCAGTGTGTGCACGTGTGAAGGTACCCTAGACAGACAGTTTTTCATCCGGACTACAGAGGAACAATTTATGTCCGTGTGGGAAACATCAGTCAGCAATGACATTAGTTCTGCCGAGACGGACCGCGGGAAACTCACAGATAATGCTGCTGCAGGGCATCAGCTGCAGAGTTTTGTGGTTTATAAATGAATGAAAAGGATACAGCTGGAATAATGTCCGCTTATACATCCTATTATATGATATATGATATGATTGTGGTGAAACTCGAGCATGCCCTCACATATACACAAAGTCAGGGGCTTTCACTCGCGGCGCTCCTGTCTGCCGCTGAGTCTGCATGCCTCCTGCTGTCCAACATCACACCTGTTTCAACCTCTGGAGGTGAAGCAAAGAGGTCGACTCGCTTCCCTCATTCTGTCTACGGGATATTCACAGCGCAACTGCAGTATGAACTGGGCCACTGTCTAAAATCGCATCTGTTCATCCAGAGGAATGTGTGAATTTTGATAACAAAATGCCAAAGATTAATAACCTGACATGTAGGGCTTAATGCATGGAGCTTAATAAACACAATATTCTTTAATCAGCACTGTGTATTTTCTTTAGACCTTGAGACAGACGACTTATCGGACTGAACAGACGGAGGCCTCAGGGAGACTTAAGCAGTCAGAATCAATCTTTTCTTTACATTCTAGTTATTTTATTGTTTTCATGGCAATATCAGTCAATACAACAAAGAGGAAATATGACTACTTCATGAGCTATACATTGATACTTTTTACGATTTTTTAGGTGCTGATTCGATTTAAATTGTGATTCTATGATATTGCTGATTTTTCCAATCTTTAGTTACAGCTTTTTTAACACCAGTGAAAAAGATGAACAATGATGATGCCGACAGGCTACATCAGGAAAAATACACATCACATGTGAGTCCGCTTGTAGCATTTATTCAGCAATATATTTTAACCAGCTGTTTATACTCTCTCTTCAAAAGCCTGGACTGTGGCTTATGAACACAGACTAAAATGAAGCATTTAAATCTGGAAAAAATAATCTATTTTTGAACAAAAAAAACGATTTAAAAATCCCGATACTTACTCGAATCAATTTGTCCCCCACCCCTACTGACATGCTCGACGGACGGCTCCATATATCCATCATAGAAATATTTCACTATTCCATCTGGGAAAGAGCCGTTCAAACATGATTTCAGAGGCAGAACTTTCAAAAACAACACATTTTGCGATTGGACGATCGTTCCGCTCGTCACACTCATTGTAGACCATCATATCAAGCAGCACTGCCGAGTATGACGTAGCTCATGCTGTTGTTAGCCGTTAGCTCGAGCTACCTTAGACTATCGTCTTACATTACATTATACCACACAGATTACTCATTTAACACTTACATGTCCTCGTCAAAGACAATCCCTACAAGTATCACTGAGTAACCATGACGACCACAAGCTAACTAGCATGTCCGTGGAGGATTTCTGTGTTGTCTCCCAGCTTCCCAGCAGAGTAAATCAAGTCCATTTCTGATTAAAAAAAAAATTGCAGATATTGAGACGCTTCAGAAGCCGCCATTGTTTTCAAACATGCAGTCACTTCCTGTTGTAGTCACGTACGCAGCTCCCGCCTCTCTTCTCTGATTGGCCTGTTATGCATTTAGCCAAGTGAAGTCGTTGGACAATGAAGGCAAGACGGACATGCAGGAGTCAGAAACAGGCAGGTCCGTCTGCTCTGCAAGGCTAACAGATTAATTCTTGAAACAGTGCACTCGTTAAGATTTTAGGTCACAGTGATCTCGACCATGTTCCTGCAAAGAGGATTTTTTAAAGAAAACATCTTAAAGTATTATTGAGGTAATTATCTGACTAATAAAGAAAAACATCAAAAACAGAAACCATAAAATAAGTCATTAAAATATTGCTCTTACACAAAGGATTTCCATGAAGCCTAATACCTTCAGAATCCGATCAGTTCATCCTTCAGTCAAAAGACAGTTTAAAGTTTGAAGACAAACTCTTTATGTGATCTCCAGATACGATCTCCAGAACAATAACCTGCCTGTGTGACCCAAAAGGCATAAATGACTGACCACAGGGGAGCTCTTTTTCCTTTAAAGAAAAAACTATAGTTTAAATGGAGGTTATTTTTCTTTCTCCTGACTGATGGATGATCTATTCCATCTCTGTCAGGAGCTTTGTCTGCTGTCTAAACTGAAAACCAGCCGCTGCTATGGCGAAAGTGAAGGGAAACTAGACGGCATTACTCTGGAAATTCCTCTCTGAGTTAGACCGTGTCAGCACGCGAGTGTTGGATATCACGTTTCTCTGTAAAGCATTGTCTTTCTCAACACTACATCCATGAACTCTGAAATCCTCCGTCTATACATTTCTGTTTTCTATAAGCAGTAAAACAGATGCTTCAGTTTTGAGGGTGAAAAGGCAGAATTGGACTGAAGCAGATTTGATACGACAAAAAAATTGCTTTCTTCTAAACAGAACAGCATTTTCTTACTTTATAAATGATTGTCTCACTTTGTAAAACAAGCATCAGACCGATTGTCTGATCAGATTATGGTCAGTAGTGCTGGGTTAAAAAAAAAAAAATTGTAATCACTTTAAATCAATTCCCCTTTAAATGGTTCATAATCGATCCATAAAATCCAAAGATGGATCTTTTAACTTGGGTAGTTCTTTTCTTCGTTGGACATGCAGAGAAGCAGCCTGTGGTGTCAACCCTGCTAGCTTTGCGTGATCAGCGTTTAGCGCTGCTTTCCACTGAACAAGATCTTGTGACATGTTACTGCAGCAGTCAAACAAACATGGAGGAAGCAAACAGCTCGATAGGGACACCACCGGAGAGTTTAAAAGCTGATGTTTGGACGTATTTCAGATTTAACAAGCACTAAGGAATAGACGAGTTGGACAAAAAAGTTGTAGAATATGCATTAATATATTTAATAAATATATAATTAATGTAACTGCTTTGGGTTCAGTTTTTAATGTAAAAACAATTTTTGATAATGTACCAGGTCAAAAGGTCACTTTTTAAATTCACAGCATTATTTTAACTGAGATATCCCAGACAGAATAAATTTAAAAGAAAGAAACGTGCAGATTACCAACAAGAATCTTCACAGAAACAGTCGTGTAATAGTAAGAGTGAATTCAGATTTTAAACTGTTTCTTTTTCTTTCTGATTTTTTTTTTTAAACTATTAAGCAAAAAGACAAGTGTCAGGACATTTTACTTCACCTTTTACCACAGGCACTCAGCAGCAACACAATGAGCTTTCTGGTTAAAAATTTTAAAAATATGTCACTACTCCCCCACTGAGTTTGCATGCCCCCCTCTCAACAATCGCTGCATTGCAATAACTTCTGAATTGGACAGTGGGACTGACATATCCAAGTTATCAGCGTTCCAGTTACAAATCGGAAAAAACTTGATCTAGCAGGCTATTGTTAGCCATTGTGTTAGCCGTTGTTAGCACGCCCTGCGTTGTAGTTCACAAACACTACATGAAGAATGTAAATAACACTATGGCAGCATTTCCATACATACAAGTTAAACAATACTGTGCTTACGGCTGATTTAGTGCAGATAAACAGAATATTGCAGGAGCTTAATAACTGCTCACACTGGGGGCGGCCATCTTTGATTATCTACTCATGGGTGGTGAGGTTTCCTCGAGTTCCCAGGAGGAAATTCCAACCTCGGGGGGGGTGTCCAGTCAAAATTTCCCACTTGGAACTCGGAAATCCAGACTTCCCAGTACAAAAGAACCGTGGCACCTGTTCCAGTTGTGCCTGTGCCACTGTGAAACTACCTACAGGGACAAATTAGCATTAAAACAGATTTCTTGATCAGGACGAAAGTGTGCTTGTGTACAAACAGTGATGACATGAACTGAAGAAATCTTCAGTGGGAACATGAGAGAAACTGACCGCAGACTTTTGTAGTTTTTAATGATCGTTTGATGTAGATTTCAGTATTTTTTTGTCAAAAAATGTGACTTAAGTAATCAGTATTAAAATGAACAACCACTTGTGTAATTTTAATACTTATAGGTGGGAAAGTATATTAAAATTCCTGCAATTAAGAGGATGTTGTGACAGTTACTTTATGTTTAGACGGTTACATATTTGAATATTATGTCATTTAATTGTCCAAGAGTATTCAAACATAATTACAGCATCAATATGAGTAGCTGAAGTAAAGTATCAATCCATCTAGCATAGCGTAGTTTGGCCACACAGATATGTGATGTCATCAGCAGATCTGGTACCTAAAACGGTGCTTTCTAGTTTGCTTAGTTTCTATAATAATAATAAAAAAAAGTAGGGATGGGAGGATGAATGATGAATGGCTGTGTGGGAGTGTTGGGAGGGTTAAAGGTGTAGTCAGCGATGTGGGAGAAAACGAGTGGAGAGGCTGTTTACAAACTAATTTAGACCCACCTCTCTCTTCATACCTCACCCCTGGCTCCACCCCCGAAAGCTGATGGACGTGCATCGTTATGGAAACAGTCGTAGAAACTGCGTAGCTGACCAACGTAGCTAAGTTAACCCCGACTCGTCAGACAACTCCACTGACATTATTGATAACTTCACGACAACAGTACATTCTGGCAGATTAGACAATAAGATGAATGCCTGACGGCTGTTACTGTTATGTGAAGCACCACAAAGCTAATGTTGCTTACCTATCCAGCAGACAGACGTTGACATCCGCGTCCGTTTTCAGGTCTTTCAATTGGCGGAGTTCCCTCCACCGTCGGAAAGCAACACCAATGTTGACCCGGGTCTTTGTTCTTTCATGGTCATAGCCCTTCTTTTTCACTTTCTGCCCCTCTGACCTTTTTCTTTTGGGCTGTTTTTCAGCCATTGCTACTGCACATATTGTGTCTCTCTCTTACGCTAACTGCGCACGCTACGCAACCTACGACTCCCCCTCCCCCCTCTGTCTGATCTGCGCATGAGTATGATCACCCCCTGGATGTGGGGGGTGTACTTTGTTTTGGTGGCTCGGCCCGAGCCACAGTATTTACCTGCTGTAATCCAGAGTCAAGGCTGTGTATTGAAACCTGACTTTTTTTTCAACATGCTGTCAGTGGGGACATCTTGTGGATGGAGAGGAGAAATACGGTGAATTTGACAAATACTGCATTAGATTAGAAGATCGCTGACTACACCTTTAAGCGTATATGAGGAAGGAGGGGGGTGTCTTAAAACTCTCATCTGCTTACTTATATGGTGTTTTTAGTACTTCTCTTTTAAGCCCTGTCCAGAGTAGCACCTTAAATTTCATCGTGTAAATCCACTGTTTTAATGACTTATTTACTAACAATAAAGCTTCTAATCTAATCTAAATGTGGTCAACTCAGCCAGAAACAACTCACAGGGGTGTAAATACCGTAAAATACCACATAATAGCCAGGGCGTTTATTTGGTATTTCACGGTATTGTGAAACAAATTGTTATTACTGTAAGTTAAAAAGAACCAACGGTGCAAGCTAACGGTCAACAGCTCCACAGACTGAGGGAAGAGACCCTGTGAGGCCTTCCAGAGGAAATTAAAGGTACAACAGGGACTGAAAAGAGCGGCAGACTGGAGGTAATATCCTGTCAGTGTGAGGCGTTCAGGTGCCCTCTCCTCGTGTTTGTCAGTGTAGGAACAGGAGGAGAGTTTAGTAAACTTTACTGACAAGCAGGGGAGCACATTTCAATACAAGTCAGGACAGAGAAAAGCCCGGACTTTTCCCTCATTAGTGGGAACACGAGGTGAAGCGAAGGTCGTCCGTGTATTTCCCGCCTGCTCGCCGTCTCATTTCACAGCTCGCTGCTCACACGCCGGGGCCTCGACGCAGCAAATCGAGGGTTAAAAACAAACAGAGATACAAAGCCTACAGCACATGAAGCAGAACCGGGCAATTTCTGAGATACATTGATCTCTCAATTTTCAAAAATTTGAACAATTTATCTGTTCATCCACAAAAATGAATTACTAAGTGAAAACCAGTATGGATTTAGGGAAAATAGGACCACCACCCATGCAGAGATGCAAATGGTGGAGGAAACAGCAAATGCAAATGAAAATAAAGAATATTCCATTGGTTTGTAGATTGACCTGCAGAAAGCCTTTGATACAATAGACCACAGACTGTTGTTGAGAAAACTGGAGAAGTACGAGGTATCGCTTATTCTTGGGTGGAAAGTTACTTAGATAACAGACAGCAGTGTGTACAGAATAATGATTCAGCTTCAGAACTAAAAAGGGTCACCTGTGGAGTACCCCAAGGATCTGTTATTGGACCAATATTGTTCATACTGTATATCAATGATATCTGCAGGGTCACTAATTTTTTTTAAATACAATAATTTTGCAGATGACACAAACTTAGTTTGTTCAGGTAAAAACTTAAAAGAACTATTGACTGGCATTGAAAGTAAGCTGGAAAGTCTCAAAGATTGGTTTGATGTAAATAAATCATCCCTGAATATTAAAAAAACTAAATTCATGGTTTTTGGAAATCAAAATGAAATAAATGGGGAAATTACAATTCAAATCAGTCATGTCTTACAAAAAAGATCTGCATGTATCATCAATAATACAGATTATCACGCTTACACTGATCTCTTGTTTTTAAATTCACACACTAGGAAATTTTCTGACTTGTTCTATTATAAAACAATGTTACTAATGTTTACTGCAAAACTAAACTCTCCTCCTAGTGCCGTGTAAAAGTTATTTTCCATTCAGGAGACTGAATATGATTTAAGAGGTTTTTGAAAGTTTTCTGTTCAGAAAGTTACAAAAGGTAAAAAAATAAATAAAAAATAAAAAATAAAATGTTTCTGCTGTTGGGGTTAAACTGTGGATTGATGCAAATATAAATTTCAAAACCTGTAATGCATGTTATATCTCCAGAAAAATGTTCTCCAAAGGTAGTTTTGAAAGTTATAAGTGCTGATCATGTAATTTTGTTGTTCATGTTGTTGATTCTTTATCTTTGGTTTTTGGTACCACATTTTTGTTAAATATGTGGGCTTGGCTCAGATAAACATTTTGCTTCTGCCTTTTCAGTCACTGCTTAATATAAGAATTCTGGTTTGTTTAAAATGTCTATCTTGTGACAAATATTGTACAATGTATGCTGACTGAATAAAATCCTACCTACCTATCGATCCATTCTGAAACAAGACAAAAGGCAGGATCATGCCGCTTGAACTGCTATTATTTATTTTAAATGTTATATTGTGAAAAAAGACTGTTAACAACAAAAGCCACTCACTGATATGCTTATTGATTACAAGACAGGAGTTTTTTCCCAAAGTGATAAATAAAGTGTCATCTAATCTAATCTGTTATCCTGACCAATGCCACATCTGTCGTTCACAAAACTGTCGAATTGGACCTTCTGATGGCAGGGGATCAGTTTATTGGCTGTTCAGTGATGATTATTACAGAAACCTGGTTTCACTCAATTGTCCCTGACACGGCAGCTATGCTAACTAGCTAACAAGCTAACTATGCTAGCTTTAGCATGGCTCTCTTGGAGCACCCCGACATCATCAGCAGATTGAAGTCTCAAATGTATGATGTCCTAAATTTTACTGTGCTATTTCAAACTAACATAACATAACAAACTAACATGTTTTCTTTAATGCATATCTCATGGTTTAAACAGATCAAGTTTTAATTTAACAGGGATGAATTTGCTCTCATGTGATGCCCCATTATTGCAGTTTAAACATCCGTATGATGAAAGTTTGCCTTAGTTTTTTTGTGATAAAATTAACCCCCCTAACCCTCAACAGATAAACATTAAAGTTTGATTTTGGAAAGTTAACCAGGGCTTAAGCAGCAAGTCAACCGGGTGATCTGATCTCTCAGTTGGAAAAAAGTTTAATTATTAACAGCTGGACATATCTGTTAATCTTTGGATGCATCAACTGAGGAATATGCTGTTAAGTTGAAGCATTTTTCCTGTTATACATTTTGTCTTGGATTTTAAGTGTGTCATAAAAACAGTGTCAGCTGTAAAAATGTGATTCGTCTAGGGCTGCTTGGGTCGAAGTGAAACTGCTTTGAGTCAGCTGATCTTCTCTGCAGAGCTTATGACCCGAGAGTAAACCGAAAAAAAAGTGACTTTGACAAATAAACACTGAAACAGTGAAGGATTACACCTGGCTGGCTGATGTGAAAAACACTCCACAGGTTCCCACACAAACACTCGCAGGGGCAGGCTCCCACCTGCAGCAGCTCTGCAGCCTCAGGCCACAAACTCTGCTCGCATTTTTGAAACGCCTCGGAAAACCTCAGAGAGGTTAGCAGAGCGGTAAAGCCGACTCGTGTTCCAGCTCAGTGCGACTCAGTCAGATTATCACAAGCCAGCAGAGAGACTCAAACAGTGCAGTCAAATCTGACAGGCCCAACATAAAGGGCGTTTAATCTGCTTTGTCTGGAGGTCAGTGAAGACGTTAAAGCTCAAGTATTTACAGAAAAGGCTTCATGAACTCAAATGCTCTCTGAGTCTTCACAAACAGTCTTTCTATTCATATTCAGAAATAAACTGAAAGATGTTTCAGAGCTCAAACTCCAACAGTCCATGGACTCACTTAATGACTGACACACTGACCAACCAATCAGAATCAACGACACTTCCAATGTAATTAAAGATTCTGCTTATCGACACAATTCCTTAACTGTTGACTTTCTGTGAGGAAAATAAAGTTGGCATCCAGCTTTTCAGACATTCTCCTGATGTTCAGTGACATCCTGCATGATGCTTCTGCAAGTTTCCACTGCTAGATTCAAGTTGGACTTTTCTACAACTTACCTAAAATATAACACTTTCTGTATATGT
Organism: Scarus forsteni; assembly: GCA_036419115.1. Classification (NCBI taxonomy): domain Eukaryota; kingdom Metazoa; phylum Chordata; class Actinopteri; order Labriformes; family Labridae; genus Scarus; species Scarus forsteni. Next base: position 1,471,363 of record JAZDUH010000443.1, on the reverse strand, counting down.
TCCCTAAAATGTGCTAATGATTCTGAATGGGTAAAATTAAGATATTGCAGCTTTCTTGGTCAATGAAACTTTAATCTAGAGACACTTTGGCCTTAGGAGAAGTCAAAGTTCTTTGCTGGTATAAGTTACTGCACTGATTAACCCTCTGGGCCCCTTCCTAAAAAAAAATCACACCAAGCTCCCTCATTGACAAAAATGGTTGATGTGCAGAAATTGCAATCAAAAAAGTATAAATCATAAAAACAATCCCACTTCTTTGATGAGATTAGTTAGACTTACCTCAGTTTCGACCATACATGTCAATTTCTGATAACTTTTTGGGAATTTAACCCTTTAAATGCCAGTTTGAAAAGTACAAAATAGACATTCTAAATGAAAAAGAAAAACGTAAAAAAGGCATATTTTTCACATTTTGACTCCCAGCTCAACTGTTTGTCAGAGGTTAATTTTTTCAGGAAAATCTAATATGCTGAAAAAAAATAAGTCATTGTTTTTTATAGGATACAGAAAAAACTGCAAACAAAACAAAATAACTTATATACTCTTTGATTGGAAGGTAAAGGCTCAAAAAGCTAAGCTTTTTATTAGAATTACCATGATTATCATTTCAAATACCAAACCACTTATTGATATGATTTATTTTTATAAATTTATGTTTACAAACATTTTTGCCTTTTCTGAAGGATTTTGTCCCAAATATTGGTGCATTTTTTGTCAACACATTGTCAAATATTAACTGTTTAAACCTTTAAATCCCACACCAAGAAAATGTCTGGTGTTTGGTTTGTTTGTAGTTTTATCTGTTCCCTGAAATGTTGAAAGAATCATTTAAATGATTTGATTTGTTCTATTTTTTTTTAAACATTGTAAGTCCCTGAAATGACCTCTGCCAGACAGCTGAGCTGGTAGTTAGGGGGTTAAGAGCAAATTGGATTCCTTAAAATTGTGTTATCAATAGGGCTGGGACAATATGCTTTTCTCTCAATTTGATTTTTTACAATTTTTTAGGGGCTGATTCGATTTTTTACGATTCTACAATATTGCTGATTTTTGCAATCTTTAGTTAGCACCAGTGAAAAGATGAACAATGATGATGCCTACAGACTATATCAGGAAAAATACACATCAAATGTGCGTCTGTTTTTAGGATTTATTCAGCAATATATTTTAATCAGCTGTTTATACTCTCTCTTCAAAAGCCTGGACTACATTTGGAAGTGTCTTACTAACACACACTAAAATGAAGCATTTAAATTCGTAAAGAAATTATTTTTGAACAAAAAAAATCGATTTAAAAATCCTCAAAAAGAAAAATGCTGATACCTACATGACTAGATTTTTTTCTCCTACCCCTGGAAATCAAAGCTTTGTTAATTCTTTTTGTTATACAAGTTGAGATTGAAAAAAAAAACTCACACAAAGCTCCGGTGTTGCCAAAAATGGTTGATGTACCGATATTGCAATTAAGCACAATCTTAGCTCAAACTATAGGTGTGCAAAAAAATACTCCAGCCACAAATTCCTGCATTTGACAGTGTGTCTGGTATGTAAGGAGTTTTAAACAAATCAAAGAAGAGAGGAGGGGAAGGATGGGAAAGGCAGACGGGAGTAACGTGCCTCCATGTTGGCTCCAACATCACACAGCGGAGCCAGTTTCTCCCCCTGCAGGCCTCAGATGCTGCACAGAGTCTGCAAACCATGAATTTAAAACGCCCTCTGCTCAAACACATGCTCAGAAAACAACCAAATCAGTTCAGATGATTTGAGAGGTGTGTCACCTTTTGGAAATCTCTCTCTCAGTGCTGCATGTCAAAGCTCTTATCGGTCTTTCTTCTAACATCTCACTCTCTCTGCTTCTGTTAAACTCTTCCTCGTGCAACTGCGAGTCTCTCTCTGCAGGTTAAAGCTGCTCCACTTTGTTTCTGCTCCAGTGAATCACAAAACCAACAGACTGCAACACAAGCTAGCTGAAAACAAAAACAGACTGCCATGAATTCCTGCACGTTGTTCTGCATCTGAAACATCAGGCGTTTCTCAGCTTCACCACACGGTTCAGCACTTTCACCTGTCTGGAAAACACCACCTCAAAATCCCCCGACATGCCAGGAATTCCAGGAACAGTAAATTATATTCAAAGGAGTCTCTTCAGGTGTTTTCTCTTTGCTTTGTGTTCACAGCCAATGCCTGCAGATCCATCTACACGGATTTATGACTCAAGAGAAGGCAGGGAAACTCGAAACAGAAAAACGTGGTATGAATAATCCAGGTCATGGCATTCAGGGTGGTTTGAATAAATAAATAATTGGAGCTGCACAGGTGCATCAGTTTAATACTGATATGGACCTTATTGGTAATCACAGGATATCTGCAAACACTGCATGTGAACGACTGTCAGGACCAGATCTGTATGTTTGCATGAGGTCAGTCAAAAGTAGACATCACACACACAGATACCTAAGGATGAGAGATGATAATATTTTATCTATACCAATAAAATCAGATTCTTTAAAGAGTCTTTCTAAGGGTACCAAATTATCACGTTGATTGAGATTACAGTCAAAATAAGCACACTATGTTTTTAATCTCGTTAATCTCATTTTTAATCTGATGTCACTGTTTTGGTATTTTCAGAAGGTAACACCTTAAAATTCCAGAGCAGCTGGTGATTGGACGATCAGTCCGCTCGTCACAATCTTCACAGACTAATCACATCAAGACACAGTATGACATAGCAGTTACACCCTGTTGTTAGCCGTTAGTTTAAACTACAAGTACTTCAGCCCTTAGACTATCGTCTTATCTCAATCTGAATCTCGTCAAAGACAAAACCCACCAAGTTCTCCAGTAAACTTCTGAGGAGGGCAAGTTTCATATCGTAGGGTAACCATGACTACGGCTCGGTGTTGTTAGCGCAGCATTTCCGCGTCTCTCTCAGTTTCCCAGCAGTGATCAAAATCATGATTTCCATAAGAAAGCTTGAAGTGACGTTCGCGTCCATTTCTGATAAAACTGCAGATCTCTCTGTATCCACAGAGATCACTTTTACACGCCGCTGTTTTCAAACATGCAGTCACTTCCTGTTGTCGTCACACCTGCATCTCTGCCTCTGTTCCCTGATTGGCCCGTTAAAGTTGGAGAGTTTTTATGCATTGGGCTTCTTGTGTTTCAGTTTTTGGGGGGTGGAGAAAAATCTTTTGATCTGCCACAATAATTTAATGAATTTCAATGAAAATACCTCAAGTTGAGGCTTTTTTCAGCGATTTTTAAAGTAAGATTAAAAATAGATGAATTACAGGCCATAATTAATTAACTGCTCAGCTTTTTTAATCTCCTGAAAGCACGAGTTACTCGATGTTTCATTTTATCCAAGAGTATAACATGACTTCAGAAATTCAAGGAAACATAAAAATGCCTTACCCTTTACACTTCATATTTTAGTCGACTAAATTCAAAGCAGATTTCATCGACTAAAACTAAAATTAAAACAATTTGGAGACCAAATTATGACTAAAACTAAAATATATTTTAGGCAAAAAACAAAACTGAAACTCTAAAAAGTGCTGTCAAAATTAACAATGCAAGGATCAGATGAAGCACTTTTTCCCTCCCCTTTGGAAGAGGATGATAATGAGCTCTGAGCTGATTGGCTGCCCAAACCACTTCCGGGAGGGGGGAGGAGCTACAGGTTTAATAATAATAATAATACGGTTTATTTAAAAGCGCCTTTCTGAACACTCAAGGACACTTTACAGAGTAATTAAAAACACAATTAAAATAAATAAAAACAACAAGCAAGAGTGCCATAAGGTTAACAAAGAACAGAGAAGTGTAGGATGTTTATATATTACGTAAAACCTGGAAAATAAAATGGAGCATTAGGGAGTATTTTCTTAAAAGATGCAAACAAGTTCATTTTAACAGAATTATAAGCAAAGAAAACACATTTTTTAGGACAATGGGACCTTTAACTTTTGTTCAGCTGGAGAATGTTCGTATTATAACAGTACAAAAACTCCCTTAACTTTTTTTCCAAGAATTCCCACCCATGAGCAGTGGTGGTTTGCGGAGCATGAGTTGCTGTGTCTCACTGTCACATAGATTTATAACAGCTCAGATTTTTAAAATGACCAAAAAAGCAGGAAAATAGCCCATAATAAGTCTGCCTACCAAAAACTGTACACCACTTCACATGTGTGAAACCACAAAGCTGTAATCAAGCATTCTTCTGGCTGGTGATGCACAAAAACAAGTCGGCTCTTTGGGAGAATTAAACCACTTTACAGCTGCAGAAAGTGCAGAAAACAATCGTCTCACAGTTTAAGATCCCAGGGCACTTACTGTGACTGCAGACAAACTCAGCTCTTCTCAGGCACAGAAGCGAGGTAATCCAAACTGCACCAAAACAACCAGGAATAAAAAAGAAAAGTCCCACAGACTCAGCAGAGCTCCAGCGGTGGACTCCGTTAGAGAAATACAGCATGTGAAGCTCCTGGACAAAGTATCAGCCTGCAGGCGCAGACAGCTCCACCCACAGCCTCTCCACCTCTTTCTCTCTCTGCTGTTGAAGCATGTGAGCCTCCATCAGCTCACAAAACAGCTGGTAACACACACAAGCACACAAACGCACGCACAAACGCACACACGGCGTTGGCAGGAGATTACAGGGCATTCTTCTGAGAGCAAATTGAATCTTTAAATAGTACAGAGCAGCACATGAGGAGCACAGAGAGCTGCTGTGGGTTAAACTTTTGCTACTGATCAATACTTTTATATTGATATCAGACAAAAAGTCAACAGCATGATGAGTTATTTTATTACCTTTTTAGGCTAGCTTTCACCTGAATTACCCTTTAGTGTTTTTATTAGAGCTGCAGCTATCGATTATTTTTGTAATCGATTACTCTATCAAATTTGTGTAGATTAATCGGATAACGGTTACATTGCGCTCACTGCTATTTTTCTTTTTTTACATTGAATCACTACACATTATTATTATTAGTAACACACAAAACAGAAAAGCCAGGCCACTTAAATTAACAACTTATTTTTCTTATTTTGAACATTCTGAGCATAAATGGGATCTCAAAATCATAATCTATACTTTTATTTTTACTCTGGGCCATATCTTGCTTTTTTCAGTATTTTTTTTTTTCCAAGTTTGGTTATTTTTATTTTATTTGTATTCATGCTTGTGTCTTTGTGCTAAATAATTGCCTTTACTACTGTACCATATTGATGATCTTATTTTGCTTACTTTATTTCTAGGACCAAATAATATCATACTTAGATACTAAGATAATTTAACTAGTTAATGTACATTTCTATAACATATGAAAGCATTCCCTACACCTGCTTCCTCTGCTCACTGTCAGTGTTTCCTGTTCTACTCTCTGCAATCAAATTCAATGTAAAGTTACTGGATGTGAAAAGTATGTGAACAAAATACACGATTCTGGGCAAGTAGCCTCTGCATTGATTTACGTTCTGAACCAGCCTTTACACTGAGCCATAATCAACGTAGGTTATTTACTAGCCCATATCTCAGTTATTGATCACATTAGCTGCTTCTGTTGATGTATCATGAGTGGCATCCTGTTGTGTCGCTCTGAGGACTTGACGCACAGACCGGATGTTTACTGTTGACGTGCTGCAGCAGTGACGACGTGCTATCACGCTAAGCTACGTGCTAAGCTAACCTTGTTTGACATCAGACACACTGCACTGTGTTTTCTTTTTGTCCCTTCTTGTAGTGACCACACACTTGGGACACTCTGCCATTTCTTCTGTGGACTCTCTCCTTTCTGTCCCTCTCTTTTCTCTTCCTTCATGATTTTACAAGCCGCGCAGCAGCGAAGGTAGCAGGCACGTTGTGCCACAGAGATGACCGTCCGTGTCAAACACTGTGCACTGTATAGTAGTCCAGATATATGTTTTATATGTATAATTATATATTAAACGAGGCTTCGAGGCACGCAATTTGCCTTGAAGATATTTTGTAATCAAATAATCGAGATCATTCGAGGAATCGTTTCAGCTCTAGTTTTTATTCTTACTAAATCTCACTTTTATTATTGTTTTATCTATCTTTTACATCATTTCAATTTATTTTATATTTAATTTTACACTTAACCGAGCCTCCAGTGTTTACTCATTTTAAACCATTAAGATGGTGACAAATTTCCCCATGTGGGACGAATAAAGGATAATTCTATTATTTTCTATTCTCCTCAGTGCGTACTGGGTACAACAAAGTCCCTGCTTTATTATTGTCTTTTATTTATGATGTATTTTATCATCACTCTGTATGAATTGTGGGGTGGGTGGATTCGAGTCATAATTCCTTTATTTTGACCCTTTCATGCATTATGTTCACTACAGTAGACAGATATTTGTTATAAATTTTACACCCTTAAGGTTGCAGTACCATGTACCACCAACTACCATTTGGTAAATTCCCATACCCTTGTCTTATGCATCATAAAAATATAGTCTTTGCACATTTTTACCATTTCACGATAGTGCATCATCAATCCAAAATAGCTGGTGAAGGGCAAATTGGGTATTATGCCTGTATTTAGATTTCAATTATTTCGAAAATTAAATATTTTTGTGTCATTCCCGACAGAATAGTTTGATAAAACATCCACAATACACATACTGCAGATTTTTCTTTTGCTTTTATTTACTCTTAATAAATGTTTGTCAAAGATGTGTTTTTGAATCTTTACAAAGTTCCCCTAAATTACTGCTTACACTGTCAATTCATGGTGCCCACAGTAGTGAAAAGATGCATAACTCCCTCAAGATATCACATTGAAATTTTTTTACATGTTTTTTTTAACTTGTTTGAAAGTAAAAAACAATTTAAAAAGTATTCCTTCGTGATTTAATAACTAATGAATGAAAGGGTTAATTCATCTGTCTGTCAAGCTCTGTGCTACATTTGTTGTATAGAAAGGGCTATATAAATAACGCTTGATTGATTGATTTGAGAAATTAAATACTTAAATACTGTGATTACTGTATCAATATTTGATATACTAGAAAAGCAGTCAGAGAGCGCAGACCTCCGTCAGCGCCACAGTCCTCTCCCATATTGTGATTTTCACCATAAATATTAGTCCTACCTTTATTTCATGAAAACATTTAGATTCCTTGACCATGAAAACATACCATTAGCAATTGGTTTCATAATGGTATCTATTTTAGTTCAGCAGTTATTCACGAAAATCACATGTTTGTCATGACAGATCCAGATGCTGATCCGGATCAACACCAAAATCGAATCAGTTCTTCCTTTTCCCATGCTGAACATTTCCTGAAAATTTCATCAAAATCCATCCATAACATTTTGAGTTATTTTGTTCACAGACGGATGGACAGACAAACAGACTCTCCCGAAAACATTACCTCCTTGGCGGAAGTAATAAATAACAAGCCTATAAAAGTGCTTGTGTAAAACCTGACAGGGCAACAATCATGAAAACTGTAAAGTTTCAGTATTAGTATTTTTTAATCTTTGAAAGAACGCATAAGTAAACTAGATAGCACTCAGAGAGCGCAGGCCTCCGCCAGTGCCACAATCCTCAGCCACATTGTCATTTTGACCATAAATATTACTCCTACCTTTATTTCATCTAAATATTTTGATTCCTTGACCATGAAAACATACCATTAGCAACTGGATTCAAAATTATATCTACTTTGGTTCAGTAGTTATTCACAGAAATCACATTGTTCGCCATGGCGGCCAGAAGCTGATCCGGATTAACACCAAATTCGAATCAGTTCTTCCTTTTCCCATGCTGAACATTTCCTGAAAATTTCATCCAAATCCATCCATTACTATTACTTTTTGAGTTATTTTGTTCACAGACGGACGGACAGACGGACAAACTCCTGAAAACATAACCTCCTTGGCGGAGATAATGAATAAAAAAATTTAAATCTTCTGCAGAAAATAACTCAAATTAATTGATTCAATCGATATATTGCCCAGCCCTATTTTACACTGCGGCTAAGAAAGTGCCCGGTCATCACTAACTACCTTTGCCATGTTGAAATCTGCTGTGCTTTAGTTATTAAGGTACTTTAAAGTAAAAACGAACACCTGGGAGAAATATGGAGCGGAAAGCAGACACATATTTCAAGAGTAAAAGTGCTCAGCTATTTTAGAAACTTGATGGTGTGGTTTCAGAAGCTTTAAACGGGCTCCAGGGTTAGAAATCCACTCCCCACGTCGAGGAGAGAAACTTGAGATTCCAGGAAAAGAAAGAAAAACAGCTGAGGTGCAGTGAGGAGTTTGGGTTTCATCAGGGAGGGATGTGGACATAAATCCAGTCTGAGTGCTGCTATCAGCAGTTATGGCTAACAGACACTACGTCCACGACTAAATCATAATCCTGACAATCAAATGCATCACCAGTCTGATTCCACAGGCTAAAAAGACTTCATATAAAACTAAAAGTGAAAAAAAAGACTTCAGAAAATCTGCTGTAGTCGGGGTTGAGTGTGTGATGCACTTGTGACCACAGTAAGTCGTGATTTAAGTTCAGGTGGGCAGAAAACAGAGATTTTAAGACCGGCTGCCGTTCTTCAGGCCTGTGTCCACAGCCTTTTTTTATTTTTAATTTTTAATTTTCCCCTGGCAGCGCTCTTTTGTGAGGAAACAAAATTTTCAGGCAGATATTATTACCAGGCTCTTCAGAGTTTAACCAACAAAGGATGTAACAAAGCACTTAGCCCACTGTTCATTTTTAATCATAATTTCAGTTCAGTTTTCTTGATCAAGTGGTCATTGTGGGGAAAAGGGTTTGTCTCATTCTAGGGATGCACGAAAGTGGACATTTTTCTGATTTATTATAGCCGACACCAATATTTCCAGTCAAGAGCACAAGCTCTGTGCTTAAAAAATATGTACTTATTTTTTTCTGTGTTACAGCGTTTTAGCACACGAACAGATGTACACAAGAAAAACCCTTAACTCTTGCAAAAACGAAACCCTCGATGTTAAAATGCTCCCATGCAGTGATGAGAAGCTGCATCAATTTTGAACATTTGTATAATTTGCTTATATTCCAGCTGATATACATGGCCGATATATTGGCTGTGAATATATGCAAATATTTCAATACAGATACTTTACTTTTAAGGCTATCGGCCATACCAATATCAAACCGATATTGTGCATCCCTAATTTAATCCTTCCAAATGTCTTCATTATTCTTCTACGAAAACAATATGATTCTTTAAAACTTATTGATGCAGTTTAAACAATTAAATAAAATGAACTAGAGTTGAAAGGTAGGGTTAAAAGTTCATATCTTAATATTCATGCCAGATATCTCGATATGATATATGACATGACTGTGGGTTCTGTGAAAACCAAGCAATTTTTGGAAAAAAAAAAATTATAATACAAAAGAATTTGGAAAGTAGGGTTTTATTTATAAGAAATTTATATTATTTATATTGTTGCTTTTTCGATATTAATATCTTGAATTTTCATGTCTTTATATTGATACGATAACAATGTATCTTTCAGCCCTAAAATGAACACATTAAAATAATTATCTTTTAAGTCAACATCTTTTTGTATTTATTTTAGAATGCTGGAGACACAACAGACAACAAAAAATGACCTGCAAGCAGCTGTAATTACCAAACACTGCATTTTCCTATTCTTGATGTATTTAAAACACATTATGATGATATTTCATGGATTTTAAAGACATTATAATATAACCATCACCAGCGCATGTTAAGGTCCATTAATGCTGATTTAGTTTGTTTTCAATGTTTACCCTGACTATCGACACTCTTCCTGCTTCACTTACATATATAGTCATGCTTAAAATCTAGCAGCAAAGCTACATTAACTGAGCAAAGTACAAAACTAGCTCCAATTAAAGTTACTTGTCAATGCAATTAATAAGCACTATCTGTTCTCTTTTTTTTATATCAATGTAGCTATTTTACCTTAATAAAAATAATATGGCCAAGGTGTTAGTTACAGAAATCATTTTACTGATTGATAATTAAGCTTATTTGATTTCCTCTGGCTAGAAACTAATAATTACAGATGTTAACAAATGGTTTAATATATTTCAGATCCTTTATTAATAATAATAATAATAATAATAATAATAATAATAATAATAATAATAATAATAATAAATAATAATATTTATTTATATATTTATTTGTTTATTTTACTGTTGTAGTGGTGTTTTGTTTTGAAGTTCAACCAGCACCCTTGTTCCATTGAAGTTAAATTCGACAACTGTCTGCTTATTAATATGCAAGTATGATTTTGAAAATGTAATTAAAAAAATACATTTAAAAAATTACATTCATTTTGTTTATGCAGAAGTTTTAGTGTTTGAACCTTTTACAATTCTCTTCTGCGTTTTTTTGTGGCATTCAGGATGGTACTTCATTCAAATTAATTTAATTCCGCTGCTGTGTTGGGGACCTTAGAGAGTAACATGATTTAATGGACTTGTGTCAGCTGGGTCAGCAGGGTGGAGGAGGGTTTGATTGCCTGTGTTACATCTTCACAGGCGGCAGGCTGTAGGTCCAAACACACACACAGCCCTCGGCAATCATCCAATCAGCTGTTAGTACGCAAATGAGCTCAGACGAAGCCTGACTGTGGTGTCAGGTTTCAGCTCAGAGCAGTAACTCTGAAGAAACAGCAAAGCTCTGACAAAGTTGTCTTAGTGACTGTCAGATAATTAATAATAACTAAAAAAAAACAAGTTAAACAAAGTAACTTTATCAATAACATTAATATTTGTTCAGTCCTTTCTCCTGTTAAGGGGGAGATTCTTAGTCACACAGGCACAGAGATGAGTGTTCACGTCCAGTGAGGACAAATGACCTGACTGAAAGACCCGAATGTACATAAAGCTGTAAAGAAAAAAAGCCACAACAAGAGAAAAAAATAAGTCATGAATTGTTCTGTGCTTTTTGTTGTTTTTTATAAATTATTTTGAGAATGTTTTTTTTCATTATTTACCTTATTTTCAGTTTTTTAAAAACTGTCTGTAGTGTGTGAAGTCTTATTCTAGGTTCAAACTTATTGGAGAATAAGACCATGCAGTTCAATGTTATTTTGTTGGTTGTTAAAATCTGGATATTAACTTCATTTTTCAGTTCAGTAAAGCACCTTAAACATTTAATTTTTTTATTTTGGAATATTTTATTTTAACTTGAGATGTTTGAGTTTGAAATGTTAGATTTCAGTTCAGTAAAACACTTCAAGCACTTTAATTTGGAAATGTTTTATTTTAATGTTTTAGTTTGAATTTGTAAATTTCATTCAGTGAAGCACTTTAAACGCTCTGTTTTTCTTTTAATATATAATTTTGCTTTGAGTAAAGACAAGTATGTCTTTACATCTTATTCTAGTTTAAAAATCATTTCCATTATATAAAAGTTATTGAGAGTGATAAAATATTGACCTTATGGGGGTAATGGGGACACTGTACAAAAATTTGTGTGCACCTAATTTTTGTGCTGGTGCACCGCTGCAACCAATGCAAAAAGTTAGTTTGGAGCCCTGGACCTGGATTTGACTTCATTTGTCCTTTACACAATCTACTGTTCATAACAAACTTAAACATTTGCAGACTTGCGAAGGAGTGGAATCTGTGAGAACACCATTATCCTCTGAGAGGCCTGTGTTGTGAAATAAACAGGGCCAATGATGCCCACCAATTCACATTTAAGAAACAATAACATCCCTTCAGTAAAGGTTGAACAGGTCACACCAAACTTTAAACAGAAATCGGGGGGGGGGGGGGGGGCACCTGCCGCTGTGGTCGTGGGAATAATCATCGATGGCCATTTGCTAATCAAACAACACATTACAAAACAATTTTACCAGTGAGATCAAATAAAGTCTGCTCTCATGGGGGCTATGAATGAAATCCATTTGTTCCAAATTTGATCAAATTTACCTTTTTGGATCCTTATTTGATAGGTCAGTTTGTCCATCCTATTACTGCTGCTTTAAAGCTTTGGTTTAGCTTAAACGCTGTGTTATGGAGGACAGCTGTGTGCTACACTCACGCTCATTAGCTGTGCTCCCTGTGTGACGCTGATTATTATTCATTCATTCTGATTCCCCTGAAGTCTTTCCCCCCTCGAGACACCCCACAGTCCCTCAGAGACCACTAAAGACCCTTTGAGGTCAAAGCTCACTAATGTTAGTGGGGCACCTGCCACTTAGCATTAGCCGATACAAAAACAACCCTCAGACACATTTCTGTTTGTGTTCACAGGTCGCTTTGAGTCAGTCTGTAGACTCTCTTTCTCTAATTATCAAATAAGAGGGGTGATTTTTCATCCATGTATTTTACTGGAGCATCTGCTGTTTCAAATTTCTCACTTTTGACTGTTAAAGATTTTGTCGTGTTGAAAGCTCCATGTAAATGTTAAATTAGCTTCCTAATTATTTTCATCACAGTTTTCGCCAACAATCCTTTTTCCCCTGATTGAAACAAAACAGTTACTAATAAAAACAAATCCAATCAGACCTAATTTGGTCATGTAGAAAGTAGGGACAAGTTAGGAATCTATCCAATCACAGCTACTTTGATTGTGTTAAAGGTTGGATGTAGAGCAGGTTCACTGTTTGTTGTCAGTTCTGGTATTGTAACTGAGATGCTCTGCCAGGTAGCCTAAATAAAGGTGACTGTAATTCACACTAAAGGAACATTTGTTTCTGTTCATTTAGACATTCAGACTTTACTAACATTCAATAAAGGGTTATTAGATGATTGATTTTATCCAAGAGTAAAACATGACTTCAGAAATCCAAGGAAACATAAAACTGCCTTACACTTTAGACTTCATATTTTAGTCAACTCAATTTGCAGCAGATTTCAACTAGACAAACTAGACTGACATTAAAACAATTTAGAGACTAAATTATGATTAAGAACTAAAAGATCTTTTAGGCAAAAGACTAAAACTAAATTAATTTTAAAAGTAGAGTCAAAATTATCACTACTGCACAGACAAAGTTAGGTCAAAAGCCAGCAAATAAGCCAGTTGTAGATGAGGAGTAAGCCAGCTGCTTTGCACTCAGCCCAGTCTGTTCTTTGTTTCACCAACATGTTTTTTGTTTAAAAACAACAATCAAAGTGCATGAAAACAGAATTTTTCATATGCATTTTTAAAAAGGAGTGAGAAGTCTTAACTTATCTGGTCCCACACCTTTCTCTTACACAAGCAGTAAGTAATTAATCCGCTTCCAAATACTTATGATAACAATGATTAGAAATAATCACACAAACTAAATAAGCCAAATAATAACACAAACTGTAATCGAAGACAAAAAAATAAACAAAAGAAACAGCAGAAACTAAATCAACCTTCAGTGATTTTTATACAGTCTCATCCCTGTACCTTTTCAAAATCATGATTTGATACTTTTCATTAAACTGCTCAATGTTTGGACATGGTTTTATTCACCACTCCGACAGTCCAAAGTTTTACACCAACACACAAAAGCTTTTCTGGTAGTTCTCACTTTTACAGTTTTATTGATACCATGTTGTTAGCTATTCCGTTCACTGATCTGATTCTTTAATGATTCCCTTATCGATTCCTGCTGATTTTCTTGGTGAAAAAAAACTGGACCACACAGGTTTTCAGAGGCACCCATGTCAGGAACACAACACACCTGATATTCATTGCTCAAGATCTGTACAGATTAAGTTACTGGTATTTCCACTTACTGAAAAATTGACAGCAAATATTTTATTGTTAAAAAACAAGACACAATTTTGCCCGCTGTCTGACATGATTTTTTACTTCTTTGTTGTGATTTCTTCTGAACCATCTGACGAGTGTGTGTCATCTATGATTTCCAAAGCATGTAGATCAACACAGTGGAAGGAAATGATCAGTAAAAAGTCTGTTGATACCGTTTCATTAAGGGAGTTGTTACTGACTCTCTGCTGGAATTGGTTTTCCTGCTGCACTTTCCTGTGAATGAATCAGATAATTACTGAATGAATCATTTGGCTCGTGGTAACAGAAGCTTTTCTCGGTCACACGAGCTGGACATGAACGCCTGATGTTGGCAGGGAGACGCAAACGCTCGTCTCTGACTCTGAGGCCGCCATAATTTTTGTGTTGTACCGACACAGGAATGTGTGACTTCAGCCAAATGAATACAGAAAGACTCTGAGGAGGAGGAGTAAGTCCTCCATCACACCCTGAAGGTGGAGGTTCGAGCCAGCACTGGCAGGGCTGATGATTAATGGCTGCTGGCTGTAATGAAACTGTGAAACTAAACTAAACGACACACTGTTAACAAGCCTGGAAAATTTGTTCTACAACAGTCTGAGAGGCCCGAGTGCTTTACTATCTACAGCTAATGTGAGTCATTCTTCTGCAAAGGCATTTCACTCGCCCTGAAACTCTGTCAGTAAGAAAAGGAGTAATCTTATAATGAATGAGTTTGTTGTTGGAGGTTAACAGGTTCACCGTAAGCTGCACGTTTCCTTTAATGCTCTTTGCTGCTCTGTGCACAACTTTGCGCACAAAGTAAAACACATCAATACTTCACATTACTGCTGACTATGTTCCTTCTTTGCTTTTTTTTAGGGGCTTGGTTTATGTTTCACACTTTATACAAAGTACCTGCACAGATAAACGAATCTGCTGAACAAGGAAAAACCCACTAAATACATTTTCTCTTTTCTTTTTCTCTTGACGGGAACTGAATTGTAAGAACTGTGCCATACATCAGAGAACCACCACTGTCCTTGTAATTTGGATTTTTCTGGAGGAAATATATCAATTAAATTGATTTATTCAAATAGTTTTTGTTCCCTGAAGATTTGAAAATCAAAAATAGTTTTTTTTTTCCATTGAATCCATCTGTAAGCTCTGGCACTGTTTAAAAATACTAAAACTGAAGCTTAAATTATTATTATTATTTTCATTTTTTCTTCCTTTTTTTTTTAAAGCTATGTATTTTGCCATAGGTACCCAAGCTGTTTAAAGTCCCGCCATATTAGCATGTCTGTCAATGTTGGTGCTGTCTTCGTTTTCTCTTGTTGATGTTGGGTTAACATCTTATGTTATTGTTATTCTTGTTTATTACAGAAAAAACAAACAAGAATGTTTTGTAAGCGACATATGTTCTATCCTATGTAAACTTGGAAATAAAAAGAATATCTAAAAATATATAAACTGAAACTGAAAATTGACATTGTTTCCATGATGACCAGCCCTGTCAGGTTTTGCACAAGCACATGTTTAGGCTTGTTTTTTTTCATTTCAGCTTTACACAGTGAAAATAGTGCAGCTTTCCGATTTATATAGTCTCTGTTCAAACTACATAATTAACATCTGATGAAAAAATAACAGCACACTCTTAAAGCAAAAGACTTAAAGGCCCATTATGTAGGATTCCATTTTTTCTGCTCTCTACTTCCCTCTGTGGTCATTGAGTGTAGCTACACTGTCGTAAAAAAGCGCCTCAAACCAGCGTGCACTTGTTTGAGCAGTGAGCCGAAAGGATCTCCAGAGAGACATATAAACCATGTGGACTGATAAGGTACAGTCTGAGCATGTTTCTTTCCATATATATTTATTTTTCAAGCGTTAGCAGTCAGTAGTTAGCTCAGCGTTTGCATGTGTATTCTGTAACTTTGACCGTAGCTTTTAGGCTGGGGATAATGGCTGATGTATAATGACTACCCTGGAGGGACTCGTTTGTTACCCACTTTACGTGTTACAACCTTTGTAAACTAAGTTGAGGCCCTCTGAGACATGACTGTGGTAGGATGACTCTATGCTCTCGGCAAAGCTGCTAAATGTGAGACAAAGAAAACGCTGATAATGACAGAGCAGAGCGATGACACAGCCAAGCTAGACCATCATCTACAGTTTATGAAACACCTAAAGAATAAACTCCATCAGTTACGAAAAACTTTAACACGTACGAGTTAGACAGTGGGCATTTGGAAAAAAGTTATGCTGTAACGTTATGTCTGTTCATTTGTGTAATTTTCTGCTTCCATGTGTATGTTAGACACAGGACTGAGCCTCCACTTCAGACCCCTGAGAAGAGAAGAAGAATCAGAGATGTTGAGGTCTGGAGGCGCTGCAGTGTTTTGGGCAGAGAGATCCAGCTGACCAGAGGAGACCTTCTAATGTGTTTTATGTTATGATGTGCAAAACTCACAGATATAATACTGTGTAACTCATTTGTGTTAACATTATTAAAGTATATTTAACATAAACTGCAGACCTACTCATTTCAATAACAAAAAACTCAATTTGTCCACAAAAGGCATTTCAAATCTTGGGAGCAAGTTGGTTCAGGACATTGAATATCGAGTTATTAGGAAATAGGATAACTACACTGAAATGCAAATAGAAAACTTGACATTGGAGTATTCAGTGCTAGTTGTTAATTTGACCACAGATAAATAGTTCAATTTAGTACAAACATTCTGGATATTTACTCACATGACGTAAAGCAAAATTTTCTGGTTTATGTCATGATGTTTGTACAATGGTAAGTAGTTTTATTTTGCACTACAGCAATTAGAACAAAGACAGAAAAATTTAGGCGATAGTAAAACTGAGTGCAAGGCTAAAATAATACAACAGAGATAAAGATTGAATTGGCAAATATAAAAATGCCTGAAAGTTAAAGAGAAAAAAGTGCTAGGACACTGAATATCAACTTATAGAAGCATGTAGAAATGTTTTTATTCAGAGTAAATATGCAGGATATCAGACATGATTGAAGAATATTCTCATGTGTCAATACTTCAGTGTTTGATAACTTGCAGAATAAAACTGCCCCAAATCTCCCCCTTATTTACTGTATTATACAGCGAAAGAGCTGAAGTGGAAATGAAAGAACTGGCAGCAGGTTTCTGGGATCATTGAAGGCTCGGTCCATTTTGAATCCTCATCAGAATAACGGCTTTCTGAAGGTCTTGATGTAACTGTGTTCTTCTGTGTCTTTAAAATCCTATAAACATCAGCTCTGGGATATTTTTGATTGTAGTTCTGTTGATATCTTGAAAGAGAAAAGCAATTTATTTTACAGTTTTTTATTTCACAAATTCACATCTGTTTAGTTTGCAGCTGTGACATGATGGCCATTTTTACTCAAGAAAAACAGCTCTGAGTGATTCCTTCAGTAAAATGAGTAAGTTCTGCACATAAAATGTAGTCAAATACCAAGTATTTCGAGTACATTTTGTGGTGTATGAAGATTAAATGGATTGTAATGAGTAAACCTGTTTGTTATTTCACCATGAAAGAATAAAATCATTATGAATTCACCCAAAAAAAAAAGGTTGGGCACATTGTTACTGTAAATATGGCAGGTATAGAAGAGAGATCAGAAATAATATACAGTATTTATTACACTATTTGATTTATAGGTTTACAGAAGCACACTGCATTGTACCTAATTATCATTTAATACAGACTATAATCTCCACACAGTTCTTTTTTAACTATTTGGATAGATCAAGCACACAAAGGTTCATTAATGACAGTAAATAGTGAAACTATAATCAGAAACTTTGAGCCCTGCAGACATTTCAGAGAACATACCTCCTGTTTTCTGACTCCTGTGGTGGTGTTAGTGTCTCCGGTCTTAAGCTGATGCTGATCACCTGAGCTGATACCTGAAATAAATACGGAGGTCAGTGCCGCAGTGAACTGGACAGAATATATAATCGTCATCTCGTGCACCTGGACAATACGTTTTCTATGTAATCATCTCCAATAATACAGAATGATCGGACATGAGCTAACTTCAGATCATCTGATTGTTGGTTGACAGCCTCTGAAGTGTTCAACACTGAACATCACTGCTGTACTAATCATAATAATATTATCAGATTCTAAATCTAATCTATTATAACTCATAACAATAGCATGTGAGGCTAACACACATGTGAACAGTAACGATGTATTTCTTTCTTATTTCTTTGATCAACAGTAAAGTGACAGAATAAAACCCCAGCAGCTCAAATCAAGTAAGAAACTATTAAAGACTTTTTTACTCACCCTCTGACAACAGTAGAAGAGCTCAAGTCTGACTTCAGCCTGTTGATTCCCAAAGTTCAAAACATCGCTAAAAGCCCGTCCAATCTTCTCTATGGGCTGGCTTTTTACTCGTTTTTTCCTCCTCTTTCTTTCCCAATTCTCATCCGTCACAGTCCTCTTTCATATCATAGCCTCAGCTTTCATAAAAACCGGACACACGCATCTGTGATCCACTGTTTATATCGGCCATAAGCTGAACTCAGGTTTGTGCCGTAAAGCAGGTCGTTGCTTGACCGCGGCCCACGGTTAAGCGTTACAGAGTGCCAGAGGAGATCTCCCCGCTGCACAGAGGGAGAGAGGGAGGGACTATTCGCATTATTTACTGACTCTCCACTGTTAGACAAACTTGAAAACAGTTAAGACAAGGTTAAAAGTTACATATTGTTGCTTTAAAATCAGTTTAGTTGTGGAATATATTTTGATAACACTGGGGAAACACTTGTTTTATGAAGTTTCTGTGTCACCATGAGGTTTTGTCTCTGACGGAGAAAAACATGATTTAAATACATTTTTTATATATATGCAAGCAGATGAAACAAAGGCTTAAAAATATCCTAGCTTAAACGTTTGAAGAAGGTTTTGAGAGGAGATGTTACAGATTTCACATCTCTATAAAAATGCCTTGGAGGACTCAGGGTCTAATTTGAGCATGTTGGCATTCATATGGTAAAGACAGTCCAGCTGAGCAGGATGGGAATATCATCAGCTCTTCAGGAATAAGCAAATAAACAGAAGTTTTCCACACAGTGGGCCTGATTATGGCTGTGGAGTAACAGAGAGACTCTGCTGGCCTCTTTATGATCCATCCTTAGGAGAAGATCAATGTCTGCACCG
Source organism: Scarus forsteni (assembly GCA_036419115.1). NCBI lineage: Eukaryota > Metazoa > Chordata > Actinopteri > Labriformes > Labridae > Scarus > Scarus forsteni. The sequence continues at coordinate 1,452,427 of JAZDUH010000443.1, read as the reverse complement.
TCAATTGGACGTATTTCAGCCTGGATCAAAGTGGAGAGCAGACCAGCAGCTGCGTAAATATCAGAAGAACAGGAGTGAAAAACACAGACTGCTAACAAATCCTCCTGAAATGTCCATGTCATGTCCTGCTGCTGTTAGACTGTCAACCAGCACTGCTCCCAGTCACCAGAAACTGTGCAGTTACATCCATGTGCAATGACATCCATGTGCAACGACATCCATGTGAAATTACATCCATGTGCAACGACATCCATGTGCAATTCCATCCATGCGCAATTCCATCCATGCGCAATTCCATCCATGCGCAATTACATCCAGGTGCAATTACATCAATGTGCAATTACATCAATTACATCCATGTGCAATTACATCCATGTGCAATTACATCCATGTGCAATTATATCTATGTGAAACGACATCCATGTGCAATTACATCCATGTGCAATTACATCCATGTGCAATTACATCCATGTCCAATTACATCAATGTGCAATTACATCAATGTGCAATTACATCAATGTGCAATTACATCCATGTGCAACTACGTCAATGTGCAATTACATCAATTACATCCATGTGCAATTATATCAATGTGCAATTATATCCATGTGCAATTACATCCATGTGCAATCACTTAGTGAATGTGTAAATAACCCTTATATGGTTTGCTTTTTAGTTTTGTATCCAAGATCTTCTTATATTGGTAGAAAAATATATATGCCACTATTTTTACCTCCATTAGAAGGTAATGTTATTGCCACCGTCCGTTTTTTTTGGTTTGATTTTTTCTCTGTTAGCAACATAAATCAAAAAGTTACTGACGAATTTTGCTGAAATATTCAGGAAAAGTCCAGATTGGGACAATGATTAGATTTTGGGAGTAATACAGATCAGCGTACAACCGCCATGATGAAAAATATGATTTTTGTGAATAACTACTGAACTAAAATAGATCTCATTATGAATCCAATTGCTGAATTGGATGCTAAATACTTAGATGAAATAAAAGGTAGGACTAATATTTATGGTGAAAATCACAGTATGGGTGAGGACCGTGGTGCTGGCTGAGGTCTGCACTCTCCGATTGCTTTTCTAGTTATACTTAACCCTTGAACTAGCAGCTCAACTGTTTGGCAGAAGTCATCAATAAATTCAGGGATATTCAACATTTCAAAGCAGAACAAATAATATCATTGTTTGATTCCATTAACACCTCAGGGAATACAGAAAATTAAAAACAAACCAAAAACCGTATATTTTCTTGGTGTGGGGTTTAAAGGTTTAAAAAGCTGACAGCTGATTGTGATGACATAAAAATGCACAAAAACTTGGGGTAAAAAATCAATTAGAAAATGCAGAAATGTTTAATAAAGTAGCAAACAAAATAACTTAAAATAGATGATACTACACTGAGTTTGACAAATGCACAATAATGTTTTTTAAAAGTTAGACTATAAATCATACTACCTCTAAATGAATAAGTAAAGTATTTAAAATTATAATGATGGTAATAATAGCTTCTACCTTTTTAAACCTACACAAAGAAGATGTCAGTCTGGTTTGTTTGCAGGTTTATCTGTATCCTAAGACACTGACGGAAACAAACAACATGTTATATCTATTCAGACATAAGTAATATTCCTGTATGTACTGACTTCTGCCAAGCAGTTGGGCTGGGAGTGAAAGGGTTAAAGTCTATTTTCTATTTTTATCAACACTGTCCCCTTTGCTGCTGTAACACATCAAAATTTCCCCGCGTCGGACGAATAAAGGTTTATTGTATTCTATTCTGTTGTGTTTTAGACATGCATTTAGCTCTGCCAACATCTCCCTGTTTTGCACCTCTAAAGCCATTTAGTCTCTGTGTGCGTTAAACGGCGCCCTGCCTTCTCCTTCTTGCTGCGAGTGCAGATTCTGTCCTGCTGCTCTGTTGTGGTGGGCAGCACATTTAAAAACAGCATCAGTCTGGGTCTAAGGCCTTGAAGGGGCCTCTGTGGAGTCTGCCTTAAATCCAAACCTTTGAGGAGCTGGCCAGGCTTCCCTGGAGGGTTTCCCTGAAGCTGACACTTCGACCTGACTGCAGCTTCAATGGCCGAATACCAGCCTGCTTTCAGACCGCTGCTGAATATGTAGAGAAAAGGTCGAGGGCGGGGGGGCGAGCTGGGTCAGCTGAATTTAAACTCAATATAACCACATTTAATCGAACGGGCCAACAGCACAGCCATCTACAGACAGCAGACTGAGCCTTCTTTCACATCCACGAGATCATCACTCCTCTGGACCAAAAGGGGTCTTAATAATTCAAAACCTTTCATTGGGAGAGAAACAACTACCATAAACACGAGCTGCAGTCTGTTTTACCAACACCATCCAAAAGATACAGAAACTGGAGCAACGCAGAAGTGTTAATCAGACACAAGTAGTCCCAACAAACATCTTCTGTTGATACACACACGATATTACTAAAAGTATTCGCTCACCTGCCTTGACTCACATATAAACTTAAGTGACATCCCATTCCTAATCCATAGGGTTCAATATGATGTCGGTCCACCCTTTGCAGCTATAACAGCTTCAACTCTTCTGGGAAGGCTGTCCACAAGGTTTAGGAGTGTTGATGGGAATTTTTGACCATTCTTCCAGAAGAGCATTTGTAAGGTCACACACTGATGTTGGACCAGAAGGCCTGGCTCTCAGTCTCTGCTCTGATTCATCCCAAAGGTGTTCTATGGGGGCTGAGGTGAGGACTCTGTGCAGGTCAGTCAAGTTCATCCACACCAGACTCTGTCATCCATGTCTTTATGGACCTGCTTTGTGTTCTGGTGCACAGTCATGTTGGAAGAGGAAGGGGCCAGCTCCAAACTGTTCCCACAAAGCTGGAGCATGGAATTGTCCAAAATGTCTTGGTGTGCTGAAGCATTCAGAGTTCCTTTGACTGGAACTAAGAGGCCAAGCCCAGCTCCTGAAAAACACCCCCACACCTAGATGTGTGATATGACGATATTAAATCATTAAGGATTATAATGTGGGGATGATCTCATAAAGCAGAAAGATCATCAGATCATCTGTGTGGGCGCAGAGACTTTGATGCGCACCCGAATTAGCCATTCGTAGCACATTACGCGCAGTGTTAGGTAGTATCTCCTGTTTGGTTATGTAGTGTGAAGCCATGGCGGAAAGAGAAAAGGAGATAAAAGCTTGAAGATGTCTGAACAAAAATCTGTTCTAAAGCAGCTGTACTATTCACTTAGGTTATAGACTTTGCAGTTAGATAACATTTGTTTTAAATTGTTGCACTTTAAGAGACAATGTTGATATTGTTGATCATTACATTTTATGTTTACATTTATTGCACATTTTTATAAAAACTGCACTATTTAAATTGAAACCTGTTCAGAAAGTTTCTTTGGCTTTTTTTTCTTTTAGGGTTTTACATGTTTTATATGTTAAACATAGGGAAAACATTGGTCAAGCATGCAAATTAGTCTAGAAAAATCAAAGTAAAAAAGAATCATGATAAAATCGTGATCGTGATTTTATTTTCAAAAAATCGTGATATGATATTTTTGTCATATCGCCCACCTCTACCCACACCATAATCCCCCCTCCCCCAAACTTTATACTTGGCACAATGCAGTCTCATAAGTATCGTTCTCCTGGCAACCACCAAACCCAGACTGGTCCATCAGATTGCCAGATGAAGAAGCGTGATTGGTCACTCCAGAGAACGCGTCTCCACTGCTCTAGAGTCCAGTGGCGGCGTGCTTCACACCACTGCATCGACGCTTTGCATTGCACTTGGTGATGTGAGGCTTGGATGCCGCTGCTCGGCCATGGAAACTAGGGATGTGCGCGACTCGTCGTTTAATCGGTTAACCGCCTACTTATTTATTAATCGTTTAGTATTTTACTAGTCGGTTAAACGCTACATTAAGCATCATGCATCTTGTTCTTCACGCCTCTGCGCAGAGCTGTAAAGTCTCCCGTTTTGGCCGGGAAACTACCGTATTTTATCCCTCTTTCCCGCCGTCCTCCCGTATTAATACTTTCCCGTAATTCTCCCGTATTACAAAAAAAACATTCCTCTGCCTCTTAATGCCACCTGCAGTAGCCTGCATGTTTGTTTTCCTCCTCTTTTACTACCAAAGAGGCTGAATGTGAAGATGGCTCACTACGTCTATCTTTCTTAACACCGGGGTGCATTGGTTCTATAGCGGATTTAGCGGATTTATAGCCGAGTGAGCATCTGTCAAACATGCGATCTTCGGGGTGAAGACGGACAGCCATGACACACGGAGAGAGCTGAAGTGATGGCCCTGAGGAGTAACGCGGAAACAAACGCTAATATGAATGGTGGCACAAAAGATACGGTTCTTAAGCCGGCTGCCCCAGTGTGAGAATGTGTTGGTTTTAAACAGGATGAACAAGGTGTGAGCTCATGAACACCTACTAGCTGATATGTCGCATTTGTTTGAAAGTAGTGGCGACGAAGATGTGCAGGTGCAGCGGAGCCTTTGTCCTGACAGTCAACACTTAATGAGGCATTTGGTCGGCAAAGAACATATAGATAATACCCCAAAATGATGCGCTCACAGACAGTGTCGTTCGCTACATTGCGAGAAGTGCAGCCCATCTATATGGTTGAAAAGCCAGCAGTTACAAACGTTTGACAGATAGTACGAATTGACTGGGAGAAAGTACATGTCACAATTCCTGAACTGTATAAACTCCATTTCATTTGGGCCAGAGTTTTTATTGTTGTGAGTTTTGTTTTTTCTTTACAGAGACAGGGTCTATTTTTTTTTGTTTTTGACTAGTATAATTATTTTTATTTACATGCAATTTTGCTAAAAGATAGGCCATTTCATTTTCATTGCTTTTTTTTTCTCTTTTTTGTTTGTTCAATTTACAATATTTTTTGTTCAATTTATTTTATTTAAAATATCCTGACCTTCCAATTACAGTTAAATATTCTTAAGAAATGAAAGTATCTTGAATTGTGCACTAGTCTTAAGTGCCAGAGATTTCAGGGAAATTCTATTCTAGGCTACTATGTTGTACGTTTGGAATTGTCATGCTGCTGCATCTAAGTTTCATACCAAAGCAGTATTCATAATAAATGCCATGCATTGCATTGGCAAACGTATCAGAAATGTATTTCTCTTTAAATTGTTCAACTATTCAGTCAGTTGTTGTTACATCAATAGAATTTAGATTAACAGTTTGTCCTGAATGTTTGGGCTAAATAGTTCCTAAATACACATTTGCATGTTAAACTTTTAACTTAATATATGTATTAAATTGCGAGTTTTCTTGCTTATAGACTAGTCGACTAGTCGCAAATAAAATTTGAGACTAGTCGGCGGGGAAATTAGTCGAAATTCCCATCCCTAATGGAAACCCATTCATGAAGCTCTCTGCACTGTTCTTGAGCTAATCTGAAGGCCACATGAAGTTTGGAGGTCTGTAGTGATTGACTCTGCAGAAAGTTGGCGACCTCTTCACACTATGCGCCTCAGCATCCACTGACCCCGCTCCATCAGTTTACGTGGCCTACCACTTGGTAGCTGAGTTGCTGTTGTTCCCAAACACTTCCACGTTCTTATAATCCAGCTGACAGTTGACTGTGGAATATTTAGGAGCAAGGAAATTTCACGACTGGATTTGTTGCACAGGTGGCATCCTATCACAGTTCCATACTGGAATTCACTGAGCTCCTGAGAGCGACCCATTCTTTCACAAATGTTTGTAAAAGCAGTCTGCATGCTTAGGTGCTGGATTTTATACACCTGTGGACATGGAAGTGACTGGAACACCTGATTCTGATTATTTGGATGTGTGGGCGAATACTTTTGGCAATATAGTAGGTGGGTAGGTTGGTTGTTGCTTTTGCTTTTTATTTGCTAGTGATGTTTCCTATTTGGACGCTGAATTTCTTTGATTACCTCCGCCAAGGAGGTTATGTTTTCAGGAGAGTTTGTTTGTCTGTCTGTCCGTCATTTCAGGAAATGTTCAGCATGGGAAAAGGAAGAACTGATTCAATTTTGGTGTTGATCCGGATCAGCGCCTGGCCGCCATGACGAAAAATGTGATTTTCGTGAATAACTACTGAACTAAAATAGATATTATTAAACCAACTGCTAATGGTATGTTTTCATGGTTAATGAATCTAAATATTTCGATGAAATAAAGGTAGGACTAATATTTATGGTGAAAATCACAATATGGGTGAGGACTGTGGCACTGGCGGAGATCTGCGCTCTCCGAGTGCTTTTCTAGTTTTGAGATGTTTTGGTGTTTGTGGACTTCTGCAGTCCTCATCTGCACTTGCTGCAGTGATGATGTCAGGTTATGTGATGTTAAAATCTTTCCATGCTTCTTTTATCTGCTGCAGAAATGTCCCATCAGGCCTGAGAAAGGTTCAGCTCAGTTTGCCTCTTACGTAACAGCATTGTGTTGAGCATGTGTAAACAAACAGAGCTGTATCTGAAATCTTGTGTGTGTTTGATGACAGTCCAGCATGCAGACACTTGCAGCAGGAGTGGTGATTATGCTCCGGTGGGCCTGTTGTGCCTTCGTCTGTATAATTAGTGTATGAGCTGAGGATGACAGCACATCTATAAACACCGCATCTCTCTCCACTCTGATGGAAACTTACTGCTGTGTACAGGCCGAGCAGCTCATCACAGAAGAATGTGAGCAGGTTTTCCACCTCGCAGAGCAATTTACGGGCAGCCAATCAGAGGCCGGCCCGGCCTGCAGCTAAGCCCTCACAAAATAGATTCATTCTTGGCCGTCTGATCTGAGGCCGACTCCCGTGCTGCCAAAAGAAAGACACCGACCCCTCAGCTGGGCAGCAGCATGTCTCTCAGACCACTAGGGCTGAGTATTTCCAGCAACCTTACGATCCGATCCAAACCCATTACAGTATCTGGATAAGCATAAATTGTGAGCATTGACTACACTTTTAACAAAATTCCCAACAATTTTTGTTTTTTTTACATAAAAAAACAACAACAAAGATTCTACATCTTAAAAAAATTAAATTCAGGTCCTCAAAGATGGTAGACCTAACTTCAAATCTGGAACGTGTTCTTCATCATGTAGCTCGTCTTCTACTTTGGACTGTGCTATTGTTAACATCACCTGAAGTGTATTGGCAACAACTGCCAAAACATTCAGACAGTATCGTTTCTGCAGAATCTGTATCAATATCGCATCGATACACGCATCCTGAAGCAGAGCATGACAATATAATGCAGTAACGATATTTTGAGAACAGGCCTATAGACCCACATGTTTGAATTTTTACCAACCACATGCTAATGATCAGAGGAGCTCATACTGGGGGACATGACTGAGTGTAAAAAAAAAAAAAACTTTCCACAGATAATGCTGATAGTTACAACAGAACTGCAATGGACAGACAGATGGTCTGCCCCTCTTCTGTCCAATCACAGCACTAAATGTTGACCCAGACTTGGGATGGGAATTTATAAGATGTATTGATATCAGTGCTGTCAATGATCCTGCTAATCGATCCGATTCTTTAATGATTCCCTGATTAATTCTTGCAGATTTTCCGTGTGGGCAAATGTTGGCCTGCAGATTTTCAGTGGCAACATCTATCACGTTTTCATGAAAACTTTCAATTCCTCTTTACTTCCGAATTAAACTTAAATCCTCTTTAAAAAGGTATAAAATGAACATTTAAAAACTTTATTCTGAATAAAACTTACTTCCCATGGAAGTGGCTGGTTTATTTTGATTTATTTAAATCATCTCTTCCAACATCAGTTATGCAGAGGTAATTTAACCGAGTTGTTAATGTTCAAATTGTCTGCAAGGAACATCATTGTCATGATACACGAGTAATACACAAGATGAGCCTGTAGTACATCTTCAGAAAACTGTAGTTTCACCGCAGCAGTAACATCCACCATCACATGATGACGTAGCTTAGTGAAAGCGTAGTCGGATTCTCTCTGCACGCCAGTTTTCCTTTCCTAAGTCCTTCTGAATCCTCTTTTCTCCTTTCCTTAGCCTCATGATGTTCTTCATCGAGGTTAAGGAAAAGTGGTTAGGAAAGGACTTAGGAGGCAACTATTTGACTGGAGCATGGATGGGTGAATGGATAAATCATATTGGATGGTATAAATCTGAGTGTTGACAAAACACCTACAGATTCTGAAACATAAAACACGATCAGACACGCAGGAAAGAGCGGAGAGAACTTGCATACAGAGGATGCTTTAGTTTAATTTTCCAGATGTTTAAGGCTGCAGTAAGGTGCGAAAACTCATGCTCTGTGCAGCTCCACATGGCGTGTGCGTGGATCAACAGTGGAGCAGACGGGGTGAGAGTTAAACAGCTCGATCAGAGAGTCCGAGCAGGCGTGTCCTTCTCATTATGCCCCCGCTGTTTCCTCTGTCTGATGTTTATGGCTGGCCTTCGCCCTGACAAAACTTACAATTACCCTCTGATTTACGCCCACCCGCCCAGGTGAGGCTGCTGGCTACACAGACAATTACATCCATTTAGCTGCTTTTGGCAAAACAAAGAAAGACTGACCTACAGCACAGGATCACCATCTCTTACCGGCTCGCTGGGACAACAGTCTCTCCTCCTGTTTGTTCTGATCGTTCAAGTCCTGACATGCAGCCCGCTCACCATTCTGCAGGGGGACAGTCACACAGAGATCAGGGCTACCAACACACCACAAAAGATTATTGCAGAAAGTAAAACAGCTTTTGACGAGCGACGTGAGATGCTTCTGCATTCAAAACAATATTCAGACTCTCATGGCACTTTCATACAGACAGACCAAAGTCAAGCCAGCTATCAACTGGCATATAAAAAACTACAGCACATCATTAGCAATAAAAATTTCACTAGAAGAACACTCGGAGAGTGCGGACTTCCGCCAGTGCCTCACCCATATTGGGATTTTCACCATAAATATTAGTCCTACCTTTATTTCATCTAAATATTTAGATTCCTTGACCAGTAGTTATTCACAAAAATCACTTTTTTCGTCACGGCATTCTGCACATACCTTGAATAGGGACTACTATGGATATGGATGAATTAATTATTAATTTTATATTTTATAAAAGCTCTTATCATGTTTGTTTTTGTTTTTAAGATTATTTTTTTTAAGTAAAATTGATTTTTAGGATTAGTCTTTTTGTCACACAGCTCGTTACCTACATTTCGAACAGTTTTCAGTCAACAAAAAATGAACAAAACCATGTTTCTGTGGGGTTTGGATCACACTCTGGAGCCTGATGCATCAGAAAAGCAGAAACATGGCAGACTGTTGAGGGCTGATCCAGGCGAGGCTGTGATTCAGAGGATAAACACTAAGACATGTTAGCAGCTGAGGGTTAAAGCAGCAACAGGTCTGAGGGCAGCTGTCATAAAAACAGCTGATGCACTGACACAGAAGGACAGGTGGAGGTTTAACTGAATCTAATCATGTTCCTCTAAACAGTAAAAGTTCTCTGGAGGAGCCTACTTAAGGCTCGTAAAGATTTTTAACTCCAAAGTGTCACATCATGTTTCAGATCATCTGGTAGGTTTACACAAACTTTGCAGAAGTTAGGCAGCGCTTCAAAAGATGATGAAGAAGACCTCCATCTTCCTCCACAAAGAGATGAGCTGGTTTTCATTCATTTATTACCCAAAGCACTGAATTCATCCACTTTTACTTTAACGTTTTTGGCGTTGGTGCTGTCTCTAAGATAGTGATTCTTCTTATTAAAGATCATAGTCTGTTTTTTCAGCAGCTTTTCTCTGGTAAACGTTTCCAGGATGCACAATTTTAGTGGTCTGACGTATTGGCAGATAATTACTTCTAAAGTTAAATATCACTATCAACCAGGGGTTTCCTGATCCGATATTGATATCGGTCAGATATTAGCAAAAATACAAACGAAAAATTAGATCGGCCTGCATCTAAAATCTCCCATATAAGCAGTCCTATAAAAGCAGTCCATTCTATTTTAATTCAGTTGTACAGCAAACTTATATTGAAGTTAAACACTGGTTATTTTACAATTGTATTTGTGTGTGTGTGTGTGTGTGGGGGGGGGTTCTTGAGGTTGCTTTTCAGGGTCTTTCAATTTATTTTTTTTTTTTTTTTGTTTAATTGTAGTGTATTGTGTTTAAGGTTGAAATTTATTGAATCCATTGGTTAATGGTTTACCTTCTATTGCCTTCTACTGTTCTGTTTGAGTAATATCTCCTGATCAAGCCTTTTCTTACAGTCCATACTACAAAATAAACAATAAAAATAGGTATGATTCCTGTTGATATTGTATCAGATCGATACCCTAATATCAACAGATCTGAAACCTATTACTGATATTTACTAGCAACATTTCAGCCTAAGTATATTAGCATTAAAAGGCAGATTTTACATCAGCAGATGGATAAATCAGTGTTTTTAGCTATTATAGGGGCAGATAAAGCATGTTTTTATATCACCAACAATAATATACTTGTTTACAAAAGTTGTAATTCAAAAAAATGATGTCAGTTATTTTTTATTTATTGATATCAGTGTCAGTGTCGGCCAAAATACGTTTTGAAATATCGGACATCTGCAAAAATGTAATATTCTGCAATAGATCTGCAAAGATTAGTCGACTTGTCATGGCGATGTTGACGGCCAAAATCGTTGGTGCCTAATTTAATAATCCACATCATTGTCTGTTGTTTTAAAGCTATTTTTCACTCAAACTGCACCTTCTGCTTTCTTGTCTGTCTTTCTGTCCTTGACACACATGTGCAGCTGTGGTTATCGAGGTCAGCAAAATTTTAGAAGTTGAGTGCAGTCTATGTGATATGAAGGTATATATGCTTGTCCCTACAGCAACAGAAGCCAATGCAGCCTTCTGAGTAACCAATGTTTATAATCCTAACTCTAGACCAGGGATGGACAACTGCAATTACCAGGAGGGCCACATAAAATGTTTTTCATTGCCTGAAGGCCACAACATTATATTTTGTCAGGCACTGTTGATGAGGAAAATATGCAAGAATAAACATAAAAAAATCTGATACAAAGCTTCAAAGCAGGATTATGCCAACATTAGTATACTTAAACTCAAACAATTAAAAATTCATGATTTAATGCACATTACACAGAACTAAAGCCAATTCAAAAATGAATTTTACTAGTTTAAGGGAACAAATGTACCTTTATACCTTTACTGCTGTGTCTGAATGCAAGTTTTACTAACATACAGAAGAATATTTTATCACCTATCCTATCCTAATTTCTGCTTTATGTAGTACTGGTTACTAGGGCTGAACAATAGGGACAAAATGTTATACCTCGATATATATGCCAGATATTTCGATATCGATATGATACAATATGACTACAGGTTCAATGAAAACCAAGGTGTGCATTCAAGGGCAATTGTAAACATGAAATTTGTTGTGACTTCCAGAGCTGTACAGGGCGAGCCAAGGGGAATTTATGTTGTTTATATTGTTGCTTTTTGGGTATTAATATCTTGAATGTTCATATCTCGATATAGATATATCTTTCAGCCCTACTGGTCATGATAAATCATATTCAGCAGTTGTTGATGTGTTTTCTTCATACTTCCATTTTATTTGCTTTTTGGAAATTATTGGTGGGCCGCATGTGGCCCCTGGACGGCCAGTTGCCCACACCTACTCTCCCATCCAACAGACTGAACAATTTATTCAGTACAATTGCAACAGCCTGTGAGGGATCATTTCTTTGAAGACATTTAGGGAATCAGCCTCTGGGCAGCTTTGTGCAGTGTTGAGTGAAAGGATGTACGTGCATCCTCAGAAGTTTATTACAGCCTGTCTCCATATCATTACACACTCAAACACACAAATCCCATCCTACAGCATGTATACAGTTCAGGACATGCTGCTGCAGAACTAACTGTGTTACACAACACATGTAGCCGCTGGGAAAAGTTAGGAATCACATAAACACTTCCAGAGACAGACTTACTGGAGGAGCTAAAAGTCACACCTTCAGGACATGAACGCTTTGTCAGTCAGGCTAATGTGGAAAACACTGGGGTGGGACGACAGACCATGTTGAGTAAGACTGTATAGAATCTATTAAAGTGAGGAGACGTTTCCTCTTAAATAAAACAGATTACAGCAAAAAAAAGAACCGTCAAATACTGGCCTTTTATGTAATTAAATATCACCGCAGGCAGGGAAAGAATTAAGTGAAATCTTCTCTAAAAAGAGCAGACAATTTGAGGAAAGCTTATCCACAAACCACACACTACCAATCACATTTCAATCCTGTTTAGTGATAATTAGCAGATAAGTCACACACCCTGAACCACAAACTTCTTGTTATTATTCAATGCGATTTGGAAAATTGACGGTATTCAAACGAATATGTCTCACTATGTCAGGCTGATAGGACGAGCAGATTGATGGACGTATAATGCCTAAGGAGGCCATACAATACCAACCTAAATATGCCGGATTTAGCATGATGCTAATTTTCATCCATGGTCCCAAACATAACAGAAACAAGAAACCAGAGATTCAGAAATACAAACAGTACAAAGCCACAACAATGATGGATTCAGCTATAGTAAAAACAACACAGGCCGGGTTAAGTCTACCCTACAATGCATAAAACAACAACACAATCTAAAATTTAAATATCATAGAGTTGAAACGCCACTCTTATTCAAGGTAGAATGTTTCTCTGTCATTATAATTAGAGCTGAAACGATTTCTCGAATAATCGCGAATATTCGATTACAAAATATCCTCGAGGCAAATTGTGTGCCTCGAAGCCTCGTTTAATATATAATTATACATATAAAATATATATCTGGACTACTATACAGTGCACGGTGTTTGACACAGATGGTAATTTCTGTGGCACAATGCGCCTGCTACCTCCGCTGCTGCGCGGCTTGTAAAATCATGAAGGGAGAGAAAAGAGAGGGACAGAAAGGAGAGAGTCCGCAGAAGAAATGGCAGAGAGTGTCCCAAGTGTGTGGTCACTACAAGAAAGGACGAAAAGAAAACACAGTGCAGTGTGTCTGATGTCAAGCGGCGTTAGCTTAGCACGTAGCTTAGCGTGATAGCACGTCGTCAATGCCGCTGCTCGTCAACAGTAAACACCCGGTCTGTGCATGAAGTCCGCACTCCTCAGAGCAACACAACAGGATGACACTCATGATACATCAACAGAAGCAGCTAATGTGATCAATAACTGAGACATGGGCTAGTAAATAACTTTGATTAAGGCTCCGTGTAAAGGCTGGTTCAGAATGTAAATCAATGCGGAGGCTACTTGCCCAGAATCATGTGTATTTTGTTCACATACTTTTCACATCCAATAACTTTACATTTAATTTGATTGCAGAGAGTAGAACAGGAAACACTGACAGTGAGTAGAGGAAACAGGTGTAGGGAATGCTTCATATGTTATAGAAATGAACATTAGCTAGTTAAATTATCTTAGTATCTAAGTATGATATTATTTGGTCCCAGAAATAAAGTAAGCAAAATAAGATCATCAATATGATACAGTAGTAAAGGCAAAAATTTAGCAAAAAGAGACAAGCATGAAAGCAAAATAAAAATAACCATACTGAAAAAAAGCAAGATATGGCCCAGAGTAAAAATAAAAGTATAGATTTTGATTTTGAGATCCCATTTATGCTCAGAATGTACAAAATAAGAAAAATAAGTTGCTAATTTAAGTGACCATGCTTTTCTGTTTTGTGTGTTGCTAATAATAATAATGTAATGTGTAGTAATTCAATGGAAAAAAAAAATAGCAGTGAGCGCAATGTAACAGACAAAATTTTGCTAGAGTAATCGATTACAAAAAGATTTGATAGCTGCAGCTTTAATTAAAATTTAAAAAATGCTGTTCTGATAGAAGGTAGAATATTTCCTAAGTTTTTAAACTAAACAAATGTCAATCTTATAAAAGGTAGAATGTTTCCTAAGTCATTAAATACATAAACGCCACATTTTCAAGGTAGAATATTTCCTTAGTCATTAAAATACAAAAATGTTGTTCTGATAGAAGACAGACTATTTCCTAAGTTTTTAAGCTAAATAAATGTCAATCTTATAAAAGGTAGAATGTTTTATACGTCATTAAAATACACAAATGCCACTTATTCAAGGTAGAATATTCCTTAGTCATTAAAATGCATTAATGTTGTTCTGATAGAAGACGGAATATTTCTGAAGTCTTCAAACTAAATAAATGTCAATCTCATAAAAGGTAGAATGTTTCCCAAGTTATTAAAATACATAAATGCTGTTTTTACTTAAGGTAGGACGTTACCTAAGACATTAAAACATATAAATCCTGTTCTTATTTGAGGTAGGATGTTCCCAAAGTCAGTAAAATACATGGCATTGTTATTGAAGGCAGAATGTTTCCAAACTCATTAAAATACATAAATGTGGCAGAATGTTAATTAAGTCACTATAACATACGGTATCTCACAGAAGTGAGTACACCCCTCACATATTTGCAAATATTTTATGATATCTTTCCATGGGACAGCAGTGAGGTAATGACACTATGATACAGTGTACAGTAGTGAGTGGGCAGCTTGTTAAACAGTTTAAATTCACTGTCCCCTCAAAACAACTCGACACACAGCCATTAATGTCTAAACTGCTGGCAACAAAAGTGAGTACACCCCTAAGTGAAAGTGTCCAAATTGGCCACAAGTGTCAATATTTTGTGTGGCCACCATTATTTTTCAGCACTGCCTTAACCCTCTTGGGGATGGAGTTCACCAGAGATTCACTTTTTGCCACTGGAATCCTTTTCCACTTACTAATGACCACATGATGGAGCTGGTGGATGTTAGAGACCTTGCACTCCTCCACCTTCCTTTTGAAGACTTCACACAGATGCTCAATAGGGTTTAGGTCTGGCGACATGCTTGGCCAGTCCATCACCTTTACCCTCAGTTTCTTTGACAAAGTAGTGGTCGTCTTGGTGGTTTTAAAATTCAAACACACTTATATAGATTTTAAATACGTAAATAAATAGGCATAGGCCTAGACATAAATGTAACTGTCAAAGTTTCTTAATTTGATCCTGTTAACTTTTAATTATTTTTTATTCATGGAGTTGGAAATGTCCCTGAAGTTCTTATCAGAAATCTGGTCACTTTATTACATTTTGTTATGATTAATATGCTGATAGATAAGTTTGAGAGAGTTTTTCAAGCCAAATCAATAAACTAAGAACAAACGTACCCCCTTAAATGAAGGGATTGCTGCATTTAATCCATTATTCCAGATCACAAGATAGCTATGTACTGTAGCTAAATCAGCCGTTAAAATAGCTCACAACTGACATTTCTGCGGCTAGCGTGCTAGCAAGCACTGTTACCATCCTAAAGCTCTTTATCTTGAGTATAATCGCTGTTTTTGAAAGACACTCACGACTATCAAAAGTTAAAAGGCTTAAATGAAGTTACATCCCAAGCCAAGTGCTTCTCAACGGTCAACGGCTAATCCACAACACGATGCTAACCGGCTAAGCTAGCGGCGGGAACCTCCATTTTGAGGTGTGGCGCAGAGTCCTTTGTTAACAGTGATTATTATCCATGAGTATCGTTTATCCATACTTACCGCTGCTGTGTATGTATTCCTGAAGCACTCGAAACTTCTTCAGTCCTGTCTGGAAGCCTGTTGAGGATTCATAGCGTTTGTCTTTGAGGAAAGATGCATCCCTGAACAATAAAGTCTGGTGTTACGATTCGAGCAGTGACCGTGTAATCTCCTGACTGTCGGACCAACGGTGCAACAGAATTTGCGTCCCACCTTACTCGTCATGCCCACTTTGCCAAAATGTAAAGTCACACTTATGAAATACATCTTCAAGGTAACTTAAACTACACGCTTTGCTGGGACACTGTGGTTCATTATAACTGCTGTAACTACAACACCTGTTTAACCAAAGGTCGCCTTTTAAACCATAACACCAGACCCCGCCTTTTTGGACAATTTAATAGGGCGCCACCAAAAGCGCGACAGTAAACATAGATATGTCACCAGCTTTCAGCTATTTTTTCTTAATGTCTCAGGCAATATATTCCCCAAAGACAAAATTGTTTCTTCAACTGCTTGGGGAGGGAAACGAGTACGTCACCTCCGGCCGCCATTTTCGATGCAATTACAAAATTGTGTGAATTATTTATTGCAGAGTGCCCTTAAATGAAAGAACTGTGGACAAACTAATGAAAATAGAAAAAAATATTTATACATTCATGTTTAATCTGTGATGCCAAAAATTCTGTTTACAAGCCAAATTTCTTATTTTCATATTATTACAATTAAATCAAACTTCACACTAGATCAACCAAACTGAGGAAATTTAAACATGCTAAAGAGTTTATGAACTACTCAAGAAAGACTTCGACAATTTAATGTTTCAGAATGTTTTTTTAATTATATCTCTTCCTTTCTCAATTATCTCATTCTTTAATGCTCTTTCATAACCCTCTTACTTCTTAACTCGTGCCTGCTTAAAAAATGTATCGTTGAAATATTCTAAAGTTTAGCCCTACAGTTTGTAAACTAAACAGTGTTACATTTCAGTTCTGAACATAAAATGCAATCATTGCAGTGTCATCATCATGACCTTGTGCTTGAAATGGTTATAAAAAAATTACCATCCAACTAAATACCATAATATGTACTGATGCAATCCCATGCATAAGTTAAGGCTATTACTCAAAAAGAATGTAACAAAATGCCTGTTTGTTTAATTATGAAATACAAAGATACTCGTCTTAATCCTCCCATTTTTACACTAATTGTACTGTATGTTTCTTCCCAGTGTTTGTGAACAGGTACTAATAGTTACCAAATGTTTATGAGGTGTACTAGCTGGCTTCAGAAAGACAAAAAAAGGCAATAAATATTGAAATTCAAATATCAGTTTACATATTAGATTCTTCTTAAATAATTCAAAATTAAGTTGATAAAATAAAGCACAGTCAGTCATGCTCATTCAGAAAAACACACCTCACATTTATTGGCTTTTGGATTTCTGGACAGAGGCCATAGCGAACAAATATTTGGCACAGAGACAGATGTGTTTCATTCGATTTTCAACAACCTGAATCAGAGATAAAACAAAAACAGACTTTATGCTGTGCAGCACATTCCTTTGTCCTTGAGTGATTAAAAAGCCACACCAACACTGACAGCTGGATGAAACACTGCAGTGATTAAGCAACACTTAAGTTTTCTGAGCTGGAACCAGACTGTTCACGCCAAATTCACCACTGGTCTAGTGTCAGCTCCAGTTCAAGTATTTTTGCAGAAAAAAAAGGCATTTCTACAAGCAGCAACATGTTTGTTATTTCAGTCACTGCTACACATTGAGGCAACAAGAGAGACGATGTACATCAGAGACAGGCTGCTGCGTTAGCTCGATGTTTAACACTGAAGTTTAACAGTTTAGCAAAGATGAGAGACAACTTTGACCTGCAGGTGGAGGCAGGTTAAAACACACTAACACTCAATTTGATTAATATAATAAGGCTAGTATCATGTTGACTGATTTACAGTCCAGTTTACCCATGCAATCTTATTTAACCAGGGCTGTCCAATGGCTCTCATTAGAGAAGCTTAACAGAATCATGGGAATCATTTTGAACCATTAAAACTCAAGTAATATTTCTCTTTCAATGGAAAATAAAAAATCACTGAACTTTCCCAATGAATTAGTTTTATAAAAAAAAGTAGAGGAGAAATCTTTGGCTTAATGTAAGACTTGATTCCAGACTGAAAATATTATTTAAACTCAGCGCTAATTCTGTCCCACATCTCAATTTTGATATGTTCAAGTTTTTTAAATATACTTTTATTAAAATCAGTACTGAATTTTAAATGAATATTGGCTTATCTCAAAACTTTATTTCTTTTTTTTTTATCATGAGGGTCCTGAAAATCATGTTTTATTGATTAAATCTCAAATACATATTTTTTGAATACTCCTTTTGAACTTTTAACAAGTTTAACAAATCATGGTAATATTTTCTGTTATTTTTTTATGTGATTTATCCATCAGTCTATTTCAGTGGTGATTTAGTGGAGCTTGATGAGGATCCACAAACATGCCTTTGACAAACATTTATTAATTTTAAATAAAAGTTTTAAAAAAATCTGAAGTATATCTATATATATATATATATATATATATATATATATATATATACATAATTTGCTGTAATCAAACTATTGACCTGTGACATACACCAAAAATATGTGTAATCTGGATACAGGCATGATACCCAATTTACCCTTTGTTGGCTGTTTTGGATTCATGATGCAATATCTAAATATTCAAAAATGATATTTTTATACAATTTAGACATATTTTGGAATTTTCCACCCAGTAGTTGGACATTGTGCTGCATCCTAAAGGGTAAACAGTTTATTCCAAACATCTGTCTACTGAAGTGAACACCATGCATGAAAGGGTTAACATTTTTACGTAAAAAAATGCACATTACTCATCGGGTAAGAACAGCAGTTCAGGAGATTGCAAGACACCAAAATTCGGCGATCGTTGATAGTCAAGCCATCGTATACCTACATAGGAATGCGCACATACCAGCTTTTTTTTAGCTTTTGCACAATGCTGGCCTTGCAGTGCAGCTGGATCCAGTCAATGTCTGTAATCAGGTAGATCCATATTGTCATGCTCCAATGAGAGCAAGACAAAAGGGAAGTAATTGTTCATACAGAGATTAGCATAGATGCTAACAGCTTCTGTAAAACTTTTGTCGGATCTGGACAACAGTTCTCTATTAAATAAAAAACACAGATTTTCCAAAAGAAATTATCTAGACTAAACTTCCAACATGTTTTGAGTTTGTTCTACAAAATGGTTCGCATTTTGTATTCACGCCACGACAGTAGTACCCGCCTACTACACAATTCTGATTGGCCCGTAATGAATGTAACTCATTGAACAATCATCCAATCATCTGCTGGATAAGCTTTCAGAAGGTTCCGCCCATTCCCAAACATTTTCTCATGGCTGTTGTTCTGATGGACTAGTGAGATACATTGAATGATCCATCTGGTTTGTCAAGTTGACTCAATGTAATTCTCCAGCATTTTTTTAAGGAGCAAATGAAAGTTAATAATGTTCAACCTTTCTGTACAAGAGATGGGGCATAGAGCTTCTAAAGCATATTTGAAGCCACTTTCTGACCATTTTTAGGGCTGCATGAGTGTGGACATGGACATCCTCTCTACATAAGCTCCCTGTGTTTTTTTCTGAAGGTGATTTTTGATTAACAAGTCTGTGCAATCAGCCCTGTACAGTGCCTTAAGATGTATTTTATGAAGCAACGTAAAATATAATATTACTCCAAATGGTATAGTTTAGCTGTTGTTCGAATAATATAGGCATATTTATTATATATTAGCTCAGTTTGACATCTTAGAGCAGGGATCATCAACTACATTTATACAAGGACCAGTTTTTTCCTTTGGGGGGCAGATTTCAGAAAACACTAATAAAAATTAAGAACAATTATAATGAAGTGTTTTGGTCCACCAGTCCTGAAGCAGCCGCATGGGGTTTCATTAACAGTTGAGGGTATCAAATGGAGAAAAGCTGTCCTTAAAACAAAAACATTTTTACTCTGCACATTTCCTCATGTTCAGTAATACGAAAGACCAAAAGGGCAAACAAAATTTCAAAAAGAAGAGAAAATTTAAAAGTGCAGTGTGTAGAAATTGGCATTTTAGCAACACCTAGCATTCTGATTCTATAATGAGCCTAACTGTAACCCAAACGTCACATTGCTGAGCACAAGAACACTGTGAAGACCAAAAGGGATCATGAACACGGCATCATTTACTAAAGTTACAAAGTTTGTAACCATTATTTATACACACAATTTAAATCTCTAGTGCAGAGTAACAGCGGTCTATACATCCACGGTCGTCCACCTTCCTCTTCCTCGCCTGCATTCCAGGTAGATTTCAGAACCAGCGGTAGGATTCGCAATTTGTTCTTTTTGTCCCTAAAATCCACCCGTAGACAACACGGTGCATCGTTATGTCGGCCTACATGACACCGTAAAGTTGAATACTAATTTCGTGATAAAAGTCAAAAAATCAAGAACAAAGTTGAAATGACGTAAATAAAGTTGAAAAAGAATTCTGTGATAAAAGTCGAAATGTCAAGAATAAAGTTGAAATGACGAGAGTAAAGGTCAATGACAATTTCATGATAAAAGTTGAGAATAAAGTTGAGATGATGAAAATGAAGTTGAATAACAATTTTGTGATAAAAGTGGTAATGCCCAGAGTAAAGTTGAAATGACGAGAAAAAAGTTGAATAACAATTTCGTATTGAAGCCGAAATTTCAAGTAAAAAGTTGAAATGACGAGAATAAAGTTGATTATCAATTTCGGATTAAAGTCAAAATGTTGAGAATGAAGCTGAAATGAAAAGAATAAAGTTGAATATCAATTTTGTGATAAAAGTTTAAATGGCCCACGGTAATGTAATTTTTTTTAAAGCTTTTTCTAACTAAATAAAAATAAAACAAACGTTTTAAGGGGATGATTGTACTCCTATTTTGATGGACTTTACATACAAATAGAAACATTATATCCTATATTCATCATTTCTGTTCGGCGAAATGCTGCCAAATTCTACACTCTGCACCTTTAAGGTTGGAGTTGTTTTTTAAGTTTGTGAAAAGTTAGAATTCTGAAAGGATTTTTTAAAATTCTGAGATCAGTTTTAGTATTATTGGAGGAAAACTCAGAATACTAAGATTATTTGGAATTAAGCAGAAAAAAAAATCAGAATTTTAAAATTTCAGCAGAAATTATGAGGAGAAAAGCAAGAATTTTGAGAATGAATCCATACTTAACATTGCATATATTGTTAATTTTTCACAAAGCAAAAGCTAAATCTCCTTGAACACTTCCTCTGCAGTGGCCCAAATCCTCTGATCAGTTGGTGATCAGTGGTTTAGAGATTCTTGATTAAAAATAATTTCTTTATCCCAAACTTTAAGTGCCTCTGAGGACACTGAGGGTCCTCAGTCATTGGCAGTGTGCTTTGGGAGTTTAAAGCTGAGAAGTTTGGGAGTTCTTGGTCACTGGCCGATCTTTCCTCCTGGAGTTTCACTGGATTTTAATTTGGACTGAAGAGTAACAGCAGCTCTGTGGTTAAGGCAAACAGATTCTTTGGCAAAACAAGCAACACAACAGGGTGAAAAGTCATGAAAGCATCAGAGAAACATCCTCCTGCTGGTGGAATGATAAACCTGTGGACGTATTATGATTGGGCTCCACCAGGACAAACATTAAGAAACACTGGACGAACAAACAGCTACACAGACACAGCAGAGTAAGGCAGTAATACAGATACACTGTATAAATGTTCATTATACTTTGTTTTTACACACTTTGGTAATTTAAAATAAACCACTCTGTATATTCTAGATATTTGCTGCATTATAAAATGCATTTTAGATTTGTGCAGCTTAAACAGAATAAATATGTTGATGCATTTTTACATCTATGAGTACAGAAATAAGGTTGTAAAATCTTCTGTTAGGGTTAAAGCTGTGCCTCTATCTGACATCTCTAAAAGCTGTGATAATATTACACTTAACCAATTTTAACCCTTTAACTACCAGTTCAACTTTTTGGCAGAGGTCAAAATTAAACTCAGAGATATGTTTAATTAAACAGAACAATAAAATCATTTTTTTTATTCATTTAACACAGAGAAAATGAAAAACAAACTAAAAACCAGATATATTCATGGTGTAAGATTCAAAGGCTTAAAAAGTTGACGATGACTTAAAATGCACAAATATTTGGGACAAAATCGACAACAGAGGGCATGAAAGTTTGCAAATAAACTAGCAATAAAAGTAACTTAAAATAGACGATACTGAGTTTGACAAACACACCAAAAAATATAATTTGATGAATAACTATATAATCTTATTAAAAGTTAAGTATTTGGAATAATTAAAAGCTTTTCACTTTTTAAAACTTTGAATCTCACACAAAGGAAATACCAATTCTTTTGGTTTGTTTTCATTTTTTTCTGCATCCTAAAACACTGACAAAAATAAACAATGATGTGTTTTTTAGTGACACATTAATTATTTCTGAATTTATTGACCTCTGCTTAACAGTTGAGTTGGAAGTTGAAGGGTTAAGAACAATATACTGCGCAAGTGCAAAGTCCCAAATGTACAAAAAAGATGTTTAACACAACGACATCAGTCAGTGTTTACCTCCACCTTCAGTATAATTATATCTTTTTATACATTTAAATATGTAGTTTTTGTTTATGACAGGATGACTCAGTTAGTTGTAGACTTTGTTATCACTAATGTCAAAATGTCAAGAGTTAAATGATTAATCTGTTGAACTAAATGAGAAAATAAGAGGGATCATCATTAGAGCATCAGTCTGACATGTTTTCTGTTTTGGTTTTAGTCGGTGCTTTAATCAGAGCTCTGATGTTTGGTTAAAACTCTGGTGTATTCAACCTTAAGGCTTCTTTTACAAACTTTGGGGTCGTGATAACTAAAAGGTACTAAAATTTCTCCAGTAGATCATTTCACAGGCCTTATCTTTGCCACTGAAAAACTAAAATAGTTAAAACCTCACAGATCCTAGTGTGATTGACAGTTAACATCATGTCTTATGTGTGTATTGAGCAAGGATTTGATTTAAGTTAAATAAAAAAATGAAACATTCAGGGCCCGATCTACTTAAGGTTTGAGCGTAAAACAAACTTGATAGCGCGTGTAAACCTGACCTACTAACAGGGTGCACTGAGGATTGTGTCCATCAGATGAGTGAAATATCACGTGCAGTCCATTTAGCGTGTTTGTCCTCATGAATATGCAGAACAAATGCAGATCCTCAGAACGCGCAAAACACTGGGAGGAGGAGCTGCAAATGTGATCATTTAGCACTAGCAATGGGATTTATCAAACCCACAAGTAGGGATGTATACCGTGGACCGGTACTTTCATGTACCGGTCCCTAATTGGGTCGGTACCCGAATACCGTTAAGAATCTGGAAAAACGGTACTGTTATCGGTACTTAAACGTCTCTTCAACTGTCACATAGTTATGACACTACCGCCGTCCGGCTCATGCATGTCGGTGAGGGCTAAGCACTCGAAGGTTTGGGCTCACTTTAGTAAAGTTAATGAAAACTCGGCCCGATGCAATGTTTGTCAGAGAGAAGTTGGGTCCAATGGGGGAAATACTAGCAACATCACTAAACACTTGGAGCGCGCGCGTATTATAAAGCTAAAGGAGTGCGGGCTGTTTTACTGCTATTGCAACACGAGTAAAGTTAGCAGCCTGGCTAACACTAAAGACTGCAGCACCAACAGAGACAGAGACTCTATTATCCGCTCCTTCGGTAAAGACCCTGCCGAAAACAACACAGTCACACGGGGTTAAACTCTTGACGAAGCGCCGCTGCACTCGGCCGTATAACTAATACTGTCCGCTCAGAGCAGAAACTCTTTGTTTACTGTGGTCAAGAGAGCACCAGATGTGACTGACGGTCAAGCTGCGCTCACAGCGCCCTCTGTTGGATGAAACGGTCCACTGCTCCAGGCGCCCTGATGTGCTGCTACACTCAATATTTTACAGTTGAATATTTATTCACTATTTGGTTCCGGATATTTATCCCCATATTCGAATGGTTATTCGACTATCTAATATAAAGTGAGAGCCCTAGTACTCATCATTACAGCATCGATTTTAGCACCACAAGATATATGGGTCTGTCTGTACATGCAGTCTGTTGGGCGGCATGAAGGGGTTTTGCTATCTCCTTAGCTTTCTTTTTGCCTCTGAGAAGCATTTGTAATGCATTACTTCTATTCTGTTGAAGCTTTATTGTTACTTTGTGGTAATTAAAACGGTTAAATCTTTTAATATCTTGTAAAGTCTTTATTTTTTACACAAAATTACGTGTTGTAGTATCGATAAGAGTATCGATAAGTATCGATACCGATAAGGAGTATCTGTATCTATATCGGTATCGATAAAATCCTAACGAAATACATCCCTACCCACAAGTGATTGTGTACAGTGTTTTTGTGTCTGAATTTAGTACATAGAAAAGCAGGTGTGAAAAAGGCGCAGTGTTACGAACGGGAGGCTGTGATCATGTTGGCAAACTGGGGTCACAATAACCGAATATTTTCCATCACTGACTGAATTTTTGATGAAAAGCAGAAAGACTTGGAGGCTGTCAGTCATTATGAAGGACTGGAAAAAGAGGGACGATCCAGTGTGTCTTGCAGATGGACGCGTAAAGTAAACCCTCTCTGCGTTGCGTTCTACATCACAGAGGAGGTCATTTAACCTATGTAAAAACAAGAAAAAAAACCCTCATAGCCATAATCACTCTGTTTGTCTCTCAGAGCTGACTGCATCACACTCTCCACACACAGACAGCGAGATTAGAGGCTGTCAGTGTGTGGAGAGTGTGATGCAGTCGGTGCGTAAAAGGCAACAGTTATCCGCTCAGTCTGTGTGCGTAACTGTGTGACTGCTCTTCACATGAGAGGTTATTGATGATGAAGCTGTGCAACTGCACTATATTGCCAAAAGTATTCGCCCACACATCCAAATAATCAGAATCAGGTGTTCCAGTCACTTCCATGTCCACAGGTGTATAAAATCAAGCAGCTAGGCATGCAGACTGCTTTAACAAACATTTGTGAAAGAATGGGTCGCTCTCAGGAGCTCAGTGAATTCCAGCGTGGAACTGTGATAGGATGCCACCTGAGCAACAAATCCAGCCGTTAAATTTCCTCGCTCCTAAATATTCCACAGTCAACTGTCAGCTGTATTATAAGAACATGGAAGTGTTTGGGAACAACAGCAACTTAGCCACCAAGTGGTAGGCCACGTAAACTGACGGAGCGGGGTCAGCGGATGCTGAGGCGCATAGCACGAAGAGGTTGCCAACTTTCTGCAGAGTCAATCGCTACAGACCTCCAAACGTCATGAGGCCTTCAGGTTAGCTCAAGAACAGGGCAGAGAGCTTAATGGATGGGTTTCCATGGCCGAGCAGCTGCAAGCCTCACATCACCAAGTGCAATGCAAAGCGTTGATGCAGTGGTGTAAAGCACGCCGCCACTGGACTCTAGAGCAGGGGAGACACGTTCTCTGGAGTGATGAATCCTGATTCTCCATCTGACTATCTGATGGACTAGTCTGGGTTTGGAGGTTGCCAGGAGAACGATACTTGTGGGACTGCATTGTGCCAAGTGTAAAGTTCGGTGGAGGGGGGATTATGGTGTGGGGGTGTTTTTCAGGAGCTGGGCTTGGCCCCTTAGTTCCAGTCAAAGGAACTCTGAATGCTTCAGCACACCAAAACATTTTGGACAATTCTGTGCTCCAACTTTGTGGGAACAGTTTGGAGCTGGCCCCTTCCTCTTCCAACATGACTGTGCACCAGAGCACAAAGCAGGTCCATAAAGACATGGATGACAGAGTCTGGTGTGGATTAACTTGACTGTCCTGCACAGAGTCCTGACGTCAACCCAACAGAACACCTTTGGGATGAATTAGAGCAGAGACTGAGAGCCAGGCCTTCTCGTCCAACATCAGTGTGTGACCTCACAAATGCTCTTCTGGAAGAATGGTCAAAAATTCCCATAAACACTCCTAAACCTTGTGGACAGCCTTCCCAGAAGAGTTGAAGCTGTTATAGCTGCAAAGGGTGGACCGACATCATATTGAACCCTATGGATTAGGAATGGGATGTCATTTAAGTTCATATGCTAGTCAAGGCAGGTGAGCAAATACTTTTGGCAATATAATGTATATGAATACTGCCAGTTAGTTTATGTTTCAGTGCAATCAGAAAAGGAAAATTAAAAATGACGGATAGAAATATGGCATGAGGAAAAAGAAACGATCTTGTCCGTCAAAATGACATGCGGTGAAAAAATGCAAACACACTTGCAGTAGGTTCAGAGGGAAGACAAGAGTAGAACTACGGTACAGTAACCTTGCTGCGAAAATGTAAAGGTGATATTCTTGCTGGTGTGAATAAATAATTTGACTACATTTACTATATTTTTTCATTTTTTGCTAAGCAAGATTTTTGTGAGAAAGGAATCAAACGCCTGTCCCAAATAAACGCCTGGTCTGCTCAGCAATTGAAACAAATAAACGCCCTAGCAATTATATGGTATTTTAGGGTATATATCTATTTACCGCCACTTTCAAGAAGCTCTTTGACGGTTTATTTTTTAGCATTACCATCTTTTTTACCTGACCAATTAGATTATCCCAAATCTTTTATCGTTTCCTCATTTCTTGTCTGCCTCTGGTAACATGTCACTGCAACTATTGAACAACTCAAACTACTGGAGAAATGTACCTGTTAGATATAAAACCCCCTAAATGTGTAAATGAAACTTGGGTTTAACAAATACCAAAGTCGCCTGACTCAGACACATGTTTAAAAAGTTCTGATCTGTTTCATTAAAAGTCTTAAAATATATGACATAAGATTAAAAAGACCTATCAGCTGTCAGAACCTTTAGTCTCAGCTGGTGATATGTGAGGGCTGGTGATGTGCAGCTTGGATAAGTGATGAGACTAAAGATGACACCTGAACTCTTCATCCTGCTCCGACATCAGGAGGAGTGAAGATCTCACAGCTCACTATTTCACTCCATCAGCTGACGGGGAGCAGGTGAAGTAAGCAGCTTACCTACTGTGTGTACGTGTGTGTGCATGTGTGTGCAGTGAAAGCGGAGCTGCTGATTGGTGGACACAGTTCCTGCTCCGCTCTGCACGCTCAGATGTTTCTACAGCTGGGTGGGGCCTCGGCTGTGTGGCTCTCCACTTCCAGGAGGGGGCGACGACACCAGACTCCTCAGGTAGACGCAGGGGTTCTTCCTCCTCCCTGATCCCGGCGGAGGTGGCGGCTGTGGCGGCAGGGAGCCAGGAGGCCGCAGATTGGACATGAGCGGCTGCATCTCTGGTGCTGCTCCTCCCCCCTCTTCCTCTTCCTCCTCCTCCTCCTCCTTCTTCTTCTCTGGAAAGAGGAAGGAGCCCTGCTTTACCTGAGCTGCGATGGAGGAGGTGCTGCCCGTGGCGCTGCCTGGTGGGGTGTAGGAAGCCGGGCGGGGTCCTCCCAGCCTGGAGAGGGCACTCACGCGGGGGTGGACGGGCTCGGGGGGAGCAGGCGGGGAGGAGATGCTCTCTAAGGAGGAGATGCTCTGGTTCCAGGCCTGCTGGAGGTCCACGGGGATGATCTTCGTCGCCTCCACGGACACGCAGGGCGGAGGAGAGCCGACGCTGCCCTTCCATGGGAGGTGGCTGTCTCCGGCGGGGGGGGAGGTGGGGGTCCCTGCTGGACTCTGAGGGCTGTCCAGAGCTGCAGGGACTGACAGTGGACAGAAAGGAGACAGAGCAGGGGTGACAATAACACACGAATAAGCAAACCAGTCACTTCAAGCCCTCAGAATGAGCCACAGCAGTGAAGACAGAGGCTCTTTTTCAAACACTCTCCCTACCCACTACCCCTCTGTTTGCGTGTCCTCGCGGGGGGTCCGCCAAATAAGGGCCATCCCAAACTGAGGCTGTGTCTGAAATGGCATACTCATGTACTAATCATACTAAGTGTGACGTCAAAATGAGTATGTAGTGCGTTCACATTAGATAGTATGAAAAGATTGAGTGTGCGAGAAATACCCGGATGTATACTATATCAGAAATAAATTTTAAGTATGCGAGGTGGGCATACTAGTCACACTCAAATGCCCCATAATGCATTGCGAGCCCCATAATGCATTGCGCCATGCATTATGACTGACCAAACCTTGCATTCAGCTAAAAATCAGCCACTAGCAAACTTCCCGTTTTCAAAATAAACACATCTTTTATTTTCTCCCTTTAGTTATTTAATGCTTTTGTAAATGGGCTCTTTTTTTGGAGCCCACTGGAAGTTTCTTTGATAGCATAATGGTGCGCGTAACGGAATGTCCGGAATGCCGAAATCAAGTTTGTATCTGTGCGTTTTATGGCTCAAATGACCACATTTTGGTATTCTACGTGGTGACTTTCTCGCTTTAAATGCTCTCTGAACTTTCAAATGTGGCAAATCAACAGAGATATTTGATAGCCTGGTGTGCTTCTGATTTTTGTTGTCGGGGGTTTGAAATGCATCATGGGAAACTTAGCAGTATACTACAGTGTGAACGGTTGGCATTCTAATCATACTAATAGTATGTAGTATACAGTATATACACATGAGTATGTAGTATGTAGTATGTTAGTATGCCATTTCGGACACAGCCTGAGTCTGCACGGATGCCGACACGCTGAACATGTGCAGCGCTAAATTGTGTCCAGTGTCAGCCATGGAGGAAGCAACATACAAATGCAAGTTCCAGCCAAGCGCCTGCACAAACTCAGACGTGTACAACTTCAGATGTACATGTCATTGATTATCAAATTAAGGCCTGCCCTGCATCGGTCCAGAAAACAGTTTGTTTATTTGATTAATTGTTTATATTTTCAAGGAATGTCACGAAAATCAAAGAATACATTAAATCGAGGGTGAAAAACGAAAATCTTTTAAGAAAAAGAATGTGACATTTTTTAATCCTAGGATAAAAGAAAAAAGTTTTAAAAATTAAATTAGACACGTTAATTGGGCTAATTTCAGCACTGAGATACATAGGCTATAGGCTGATCAAAAATGTGTTGCAGAAAAGTTCTCTGCTAATATTTATTCTTTTTATTCTTTTTATTGTTTTTGCTGTCCTTGTGATTTTTTTTTCATAAACTCAAATTACAACAAAAATAGTTGCTTTTTGCTTCTCTGACATTAAAACATATTTTCTTGGCAGCCAACATGCCAGCAATTCAGGGAGTAAAAGTTAAAAATAATTCTTAGTAATGCCATCATCAAATGGTGAGGTCAGACCACCGCACCAGCAGCTTCTGCACTCAGTTTATGGAACATTTTCCCCTGTGCACCACCATTACACTGCCCCATTGTAATGGTCAAATGATTGCCCATGTTAACCGATGACTTTTGGCTTAATGTGCTGACAGATATTGTCGTCAAAGCACCAAGGAAAACAGAGTGCATCCAGTGTTTTAAATCACTCAACCAAAACTACTTTGTAAGAAAATACAGCCCGAGAAGCTAAGCTAACGTAAACACGATGGGTGTCAAGTCAAACAAAACAAACATGCTCGCCAGTCGAACAAATATCACTAATTCCAGAAGAGACATTTTGCTGACGTCCCTGTTGTTGTGACATTTCAGGCCCTAAGTCCTCTCACCAGATACTGGTCTCTGTTTTGGAGTCTCTGGCTTGCGAGCGACGAAGGTGATACCAACGTCTTCCTCCTTCTCTGGATCTGAATGGTCAGCTTTCTCCTCCTCAGACTCTACAGGAACAACCACTGGATCTGACAAAACACAACACAGCACATGGTTCTCTGGTTATTGTTACCTTCGCCAAGGAGGTTATGTTTTTGGGAGAGTTTGTCCGTCTGTCCGTCCGTCTGTCCGTCCGTCTGTGAACAAAATAACTCAAAAAGTTATGGATGGATTTTGATGAAATTTTCAGGAAATGTTCAGCTTGAAAAAAGGAAGAACTGATTCGATTTTGGTGTTTATCCGGATCAGCGTCTGGCCGCCATGATGAAAAATTTGATTTCTGTGAATAACTATTGAACTAAAATAGATATCATTATGAATCAAACTGCTACTGGAATGTTTTCATGGTCAAGAAATCTAAATATTTAGATGAAATAAAGGTAGGACTAATATTTATGGTGAAAATCACAATATGGGTGAGGACTGTGGCGCTGGCGGAGGTCTGCGCTCGCCGAGTGCTTTCTAGTTTTGATTTGTTGTTTTACAGCTTTTCTCATTCTGACAGTAAAAGTGAACGAACACATCAGAATTAAAATACTGCTGAGCAAAACTGTGGCCTTTATTTTTACAGACTGTAAGCTGAATCTGATCAATGAAATCAGATTCAGCTTACAGTCTGTAAGCTGAATCTTACAGACTGTAAGTTGTTACACCAGAACATTCAAATGGTGACACAGCTGGAGGTTTTTGTGTCAAAGCTGGATATTTAATTTGGAGAACAATCAGTTTAAAGGTACTGAATCGATGAAGACAGTGTTGGAGCTGCAGTAAGATGTGTGTGAGTTTAAACCCAACTTCTTCATCAAGTTCTCCTGCTCTTTGTTTTTAACCTTTAAGTTTTCTGCCCTATAAAAATGAACAAAAGTTCTCATGATGTCGATTTTGTTTTGAGTTAGTTAAATGTTTTTTTTAAGAATACACTCATATATGGGATCTTTGCACAAAATATATGTTTACAGAAATCAACAGCCTAATAGTTCCATCCTTAATAGTAAAAATATCCTCATACATGTATGGAAGTCTGAATCCATCTTCCTCTTGTTATATATAAAGGGTATTCTTTTCTTTTCTATCTTTGCTGCTATTATTTAGTATTATTTATTATCTTTTTGTGCTACTATTTAAATCTATCATTATTAAAACATTTTGCTAATTTCCTTAAATAGGTTCTCCATTATTTGAAGAATCTATTTGTCTCGACTCCTTTATAAATTGTTTTTAATTGTTTTTTTAAATTGTTTTTTAATTGCTTTTAATTGTTTATATCTTAATCTGTAGCACTGTGAAATAGCGAAAATGTAAAGTGCAATACAAATTAAATGTATTAATATTATTTTTATACCTCTTACCTGGCATTTCTGTGGACAGCAGAGCAGGAATTTCATTGTGCAGGGAAACATGTTTCTCATGCAAACGACAATAAACACTTTGAAACTTGAATATATTCTTCATTATGTTTTGTACCATTAATTCTTATTGCTGTTGGTGTGTAAAGGCCTTTAAGACAGGGGATAATTGTGAGCAACAAAAAATGTACAGACGTGCAAAAATATTTTTTAAAATAATTTCAACCTGATGAACTGAATCAAAGGGACTAAAAGTAAGAATTTTGGATAATGACAAACCCATGGATGCCCAGATCATAAATCTGCCCACGAGATGTGGCAGCTCATTTCAGATGAATGGCGTTGATTAATATAGCAGCATCTGGCTGAACTGATATTAAAAGGATTTAACTGGTCTAAAATACATGAATTTATGTTCAATTATGTTTCTGTTGATGGTTGATGCAGGATAGAGATAAACTTTGATTTTTGATTAAACTTCTTACTCTGACATTTGTTATCATCAAGGTTTTATGAGATTATTTCCATTGAAGAAATGAACATTGTTGCATCATACTTCTGATATGGAAAAGCAATTTAAAAAAAGATGTGGAATTAAATGTGAAAACATCAAGTTCTTTAATGAAAAATGATTTATATTAAAGATTTTTTCTCTGTCAAACTGTGAATCCTCTTAAAGATTCCCTTCTCCTCCTGAGTGTGTAGCTGCATTACTTTTGTCCTGCCAGCTGACGTTGCGTCTCGGTTTGTCGCTGCCGTCCTCCTTGACATCAGATCCTCGCCGCTATTGAAAACACAACAGAAGAAGCACATCAGTCATTTTAACCTGCAGACAAAACAGGAAAGTGCAGCGTCTTTGTTTCAGAGCGGGGGGGCTGTGATTAAAACACTGACTGAAAAAAACACAAGGCTGTTAATTACTGCTCTTAAAAAGTGCTCCATCATCTGTGAGCATGTCACTGATAAAAATTACTGAAGTGGAGCAAGTGTCACACATTTTAGACAAACATTTAAAGAAAAAATAGAGGGAGGGGGGAAGGGGAAAACAAAACAAAACAAAACAAAAAAACGAACAAAAAAGGGTGCTGCATCAAAGAAGAACAACGAACACTGGAGATGGGCAATGAGAGAAGGATGAACCAAGAACGATAGGGAAGAATTACAGAAAGCGAGGATATTAGCTGCAAATGTCTAACAATGTTAGAAATGATAGACACTTAAAGGGACAATGAGGAGTTTCTAAGTAATGACAAAAAAGTCTCACTTTTAGATGTATGCCTGATCGAAATACACACTTATAGATGAGTTTTACAGCATCAAAATAGGTTAGCTATAATTGCTATTCCTTAGCTAAGTGGTCGGGTCGGACAGCCGGCTGCAAAACTACGATAATAAGTTTTCCAAAAATTGCTTGTTGTCACACATCAAAAACTACCGCTACGCAACTAGAAAGAGATACATTACCTCGTCGCTTTGCATCCTGTAAGTTGTTGAAAAAAGAAGTTGTAAAGCAATGCAGAGTTCTGAGGAAGGTCTGCTGCATTTATCACAACAAACACACGCTTTGGCTTGGGTCACGTCTTTTGGTGCATACCAGTTGTAGTCAGAAGTAGGAATTTCTGGGTTCCGAGTAGGAAACTGCAACTGGAACGTCCCCCGTAGTCTGAATTTCCTACTGGGAACTCGGTGAAACCTCGCCACCCCCGAGTTGACAATCAAAGATGGATGCCCCCAGTGTGAACAGTTATTTAGCTCATGTAATAATCAATTTATTTGCACTTCTGAATCGGGTGTGTCGCTCTAGATCAGCTGTATACATAGTATTGTTAGACTTATATTTACAAAAATGCTGCCATAGTGATAATCACATTCTTCATGTGATATTTGTGAACAACAACGCAGGGCGTGCTAACAACAGCTAACAATAGCCTGGTATACCTGCATGATTTTCAGACTTCAACTGGAACACCGATAAGTCGGAGATGATGCCACTCCCAGTTCCGAGGTTACTGGAACGCAGCATTACGACAGTGGCAGCACGTGCAGGGTCTTTATGTCACCGGTAATACATTCTCCTCATAGCACCTGTAAGTATCGCTCTTTGACATGAAAGTTTTGTGGATATTCGATTGTCTGGATGCAATACTCTGAAAATAAAAAAAAAAAACTCTCATGTGTGGACCCCGCTTTAGGTAGATCTGTAGGAGAAGCCAGAGTTTCTGGAGAGAAGCAATGCATGCACAGGAAGAATATGAAACCTACACAGTAAAGCCCTGCATGGCTTGGGGATCGAACTGGCGACCTTCTTGCTCTGTGACATGTGCAGAGATTTAAATAAAACTCTCTTTTACAGAGTTTAATTCAAAAAGAGACAAAAGTGAGGAAGCATTTCTGTACCTTCTTGAGGCTTCGCTCCTTCTTGTGTCTCTTGTGTCGGCTGGATTTGAACGTCTCCATGCGGCTCTTCATGTTCCTCTGAAACACCTCCCTGTCCTGACGCTCCTTCTCCCCCAGAGGCATGAAGTGACGACTGTAGTGGGACTGATACTGCACACACACACACACACACACACACACACACACTGGGAGTCAATGGGTAGTGTTAGCCTGCCTCTGCCAACAGTCACCCAATAAATTCTTCAGCAACTCTAAACAGTCCTGTGTGCTTGTTGTTTACCTTGTTATGTTGCGTTATTTATTTTTGGACTAGGATCAGCACTTCATGTCATTTTCCAAAGAAAAGCACAGCCACAAAACCACCCTTACGTCCTTTGTTTTGTTAACTTACTTACAAGCACGTCAAACACCTGATTGCTTATTAGATTAGATTAGAAAGTACTTTATTGATGCCTTTGGGAAAAACTCTCTCATGGAAAATAAGAATCAGTAGCAGTTGATTATTACAAGTGTTTACAAACACTTCTGCTCCTTCCTATCCTCTGTCCTCCTGCTACTCCTCCTCCCTTCCTGTGAGGAGTTGTACAGCCTGATGGATTGCGGGACAAAGGAGTAAAAATAAATCAGGTATATTTTTATTTTCTGGAGTTTTCTGGATTTTTTCTCGGAATTTCTGACCCAAAAACACTTTCAGAGTCCTTGGATCCTCCACACTGACCCTTGAAACCTCTACAGACTTGTTTATTTCATCTTAGCTTCATTTATGACAAAAAGCGTGTTACCCGTCTCCTGGGTTTGTAGAGGTTTTCTGCGAGGACGTGGTGCGTCTCCATGTCCTCCTCCACTTTCGCCCCAGGGACGTTATCAATCACCTGCAGGTCCAGACACACGCCGCTGCCGTTCTCACGACTGGGAAGCACAAAAAGCAAATAATCAGTTAAATGCTAATATGAGATCTGCATGTACGAAGGATGGCGATATAGACCAGCTGCTGTTAAAGGCTTTAGCAGGGCTGTAAATACTAATGTGTACTAAAGTCATGTGACTCACAGGTAGTTGGTGACATTGGTGACTTCAGGAAATGAGGCTCTGCTCGCCATCGAGGGCAGAGACAGTCTGGCTGAAGTCAGGACGTTCCCACCCTGCACACATGGTTGTTATTAGTTACACATCCATAAAAATACCCTTACAATGTTCAAAATTCAATAAAAATCCGGGGTCAGTTCAGAAAACACTTTAATTTGGCTAAAGTAGGTAGCTTCTCTCCAATAATGTTTAATCATCTTTGAGACCACCTCAGATAGATCAGGCATTTGCAGTTTGGCATAGAAATGGCCTGGTCTACTATCGAGATCTCTTTACCGATGATGGCTTTGCATCATTTACATTTTTATGTGAAGATCATAACTTTCCAAAATCACATTACTTCAGATATCTACAGGTTCAGAGTTTTGCCCCTTAATTTTTCCCAGAGTATCCAAATCCACCCCCTAAAGACCTTTTGTATTTGGTCCTTAGTGTAAACCCATTTAACAAAAGAGCAATATCAAAAACATATGCATTAATTTTGGATAGCTGTCCGTATACATGGGACAAAATTAAGGCTGCATGGGAAGGAGAAGTTGGAGAAATAGTACCTTTGTTAGAAATACTTAATCAATGATGTCAATGTTATTGATATGGAAAAATGTTAATAAAGTTATAAAAAAATACTCTTACAATGTCCAGTGGGGAGACAATTTCTGGGATAAAGTGACAGTGGAAATAAAGACAATTCTAAACTTTAATACACATTTTAAAATTTATCAGGTGATCTTATGAGGTGCAACACCTGAAACTTGGGATACGGATTAAAGCTACATGTTTAAAGTCCTTCTATTAATTGCCTATAAATAAGTTACTATCAACTGGCTCAAACACATTCGTCAATGCTTGAATAATGGATTTAATGATTAAAGATGGTGGAGGACATTATTTTAAATACTGAGACTGAGGAGAGGTAACTGTCTGAAGAAATGGCCTTCTGTCATCTCCTGTTTGGAAAAGACTTAAATCTGCAGGTAATACGACTTTTCTCTGTACATGTGAAATTATTTCTATTTCAATTTAGATATTTCTTGTATATTTAAGGAAAGTTTAATGTACCTATAAGTGAGCGACTATCTGTCAAAGAATTGTTTTAATAAAAGTAAAAGCAAAAAAAAACCTTTACATCCATACAGACATGAGGACCCTCATGAAAACCAGATCTCCGTCTCAGATCCTGTTTGAGCTTCAGTGAATCTAAAGTTCATTTTTTTCCCGCTCTGTTTGTGTTTTCTTGTTTGTGGTGCTCGTTGATTTGTTGCTGGTTTTATTGGATGTCTGCAGATGATTTTGGTCTCAGATCAGTGAATCATCTCAGCCACACGGGAAAAGTTCCCTTAAATTTGCTGTGCTGACGTTAAATTTTATGAGCCCTTCCTGCAAACATAAACTCGCCTCCATAAATCTGTTCCATGTTGTTTTAAGTCTGCAGACCTGCTGGACTGATTTATAAAACGTACCTCCCTGCTGGACACAAACTTCAGCACTTAGCGAGCTGGGAGAGTTTTAGATGTGACCTTTCTTTTTTTAACCACGAGGGTCGACTGCAGCTGTGCATCAATCAATTCAATTAGGATTACTGAGCTCACAATTAAGTGCAGATATGATGGCTTCCTGTCAGTTTTAGAATTAATTTTAAGATTTTATTAGTTACTTTTAAATCACTCATTGACCCCAGCTATATTTCAGATCTATTTATCCCATATGAGCCAGCCTGCAACCTCAGATCCTCTGTAGAAGGCCTCCTGGTTGTTCCAAAGTCGAGGCTCAAAACTAAAGGTGATCGAGTTTTCTCCATCAGAGCTCCTCGACTTTAACGACCTGCCAGAGGAGATGAGGCTGCAGAGTCTGTCGCTTCTTTTAAGTCACTTTGAAAAACTCACTTTTACAAACTTGCTTTTATGTGATGTCGTCTTTCATGTTTTATCTCTCTTATTTTACCTTTACTGTCTTTTTAGCCATTTCTGTCAGTTTTGCTCTTATCTTTTTACCTCTAACTACTTTTAATATAATTATTCATCCTCTATGCTATGCTAATATTATTACAGTTACTTACTTTAACTCAGATTTGATCTAATCTATGATTCACCTTTGTTACACTTTTAACCTTTTCATAGATAACCTTTAAGGCTTAAATATGTCCATGTCTGTTTTTCTTTTTTATCATTGTTTTTATTCTTATTCTTATTTTATTATTTTATCATCATAATTTATTCTTTTTATTTTTGCTGTCCTATTTGTTGCTTTCAATCACTTTTCATTTTCTTATTGAGTTATGTTTTTAGCTAATATGTCAGTCCTCATGGTCTCATTTATGTTGCATGGTTCCTGTATTGTCTGGGTTCCTATGACATATGGAAAGGCCCAAAGTCACTTCACACATGAAGCGTCAGTTTCTCTTCTCCTAACTTTTCTTGTTAGTGTCTTTTGTGTCTTTTGTGTCTTTCTGTAAGAGTGCCTTTGAACTTAGCTCTCTGTTTTTTGTTTCCTTGTGCTGTAATTTTTGTACTTTATTGTTCTTTGTTCTTTGTCAAAGCACTTTGAAAACTTCTGTTTTAAAAAGTGCTTTATAATTAAAGTTATTATCATTATCATTATCATTATTATTATTCTTATCATTATTATTATTATTATTATTATAGTTATACAGTTTTCTTGATTTTCCATATCACTACATCAGTCTACTTTTTAGATATAAAAATACAAGCAGTCATAAAGCTTGGTCTCAGTCACAGGTCATGGGTCCTCCAACAGGATAATAAGCCAAAACACACAGCTAAAAACACCCAAGAATGGCTCAGAACAAAACACTGGACTATTCTGAAGTGGCCTTCTATGATCCCTGATCTAAATCCTGTTGAACATTTGTGGAAGGAGCTGAAACATGCAGTCTGGAGAAGATACCCTTCAAACCTGAGACAGCTGGAGCAGTTTGCTCATGAGGAGTGGGCCAACATACCTGTGGACAGGTGCAGAGGTCTCACTGAGAGTTACAGAAATCACCTGACTGCAGTGATTGACTCAAAAGATAGTGCAAAAAAACTTTAATTAAGGGTACCGTCATTTTTGTCCAGGACAGTTTCATTATTTTTATGTATTTATTTTTTCAATTTTCTTTTTATTGAAGTATTTCAACACCTTCTCCTACAGCTGCTGCACAATGACTGAGTCTTTATTCCGCCAATGCAGCTCCTTTAAAACAAACATGACCCTCTTCCTCAGTCTTTATGGAGTCTTTGTGTCTGACTTGTCTCTCTCAGAAGATCGTCTTTTCTGTTTGTCTTTGTATCTTTAAAGTCTTTTCAGTTTATTACTGTATTAAGTCTGTACAGCGGAGTGTGAAACCATGTTAACAAACATTTACATCAACGGTTCAACAGTTTCCCTTCCTCTCTCTCATGGAGTTAAAAAAAATATCGGTGTACTAGACAAATACAGTATACAGTGTATTCTATGGCCATATATACAATTTAAAGTGATAAACATCAAGGTTACATCTCTGAATAATCCATTTTTTTGTTTACTGAAATCCAGAAAAGTTACTGTCGCTGATGTTTGTATGTCGTCCATTTTGACCAGAGCTGTGAGAATTTATCTGCTTGTAATCGAAGGAGATAGTGATTCTTCCATGACATAGATTTCTGTATCCTCCCACTCCTCAATAGTGGGAGAGTCAGGATACAGCCAGTCTCTGGTTATGGTCTTTTTACCAGCCAGCATCAGAATGTTAATTAAATAAATATTAAAGTGACCTAAACAAGCGTCAACTTTCCAAAGAATAACGTATTTCATTATTTTTTAATGATTCTGTTGAACCACAATTAAAAAGCAACGTCTGATTTTCATGAGTTGATTTTCAGTCAGTTTAAATTGGTGTTACTTTTGTCAGTTTAATGTTGTTTTTCTGTTTCACCTGTTCTCAGGACTGTTTCCCGCTCTCACCTGGTCGATGACACTGATGGCGTCCCGGATGTTGATCTTCTGGTAGGCCTCCCACAGCTCACTCTTCCTGTACACAGACTTCCTCAGCAGCAGTTTACTCAGGTAGTTCTTATCAAACTGCTCCCACCTGCACAGACAGACGGACAAATGGATGCAAAGATGCTTTGTTGTATCCACACAGAAACTTTTGAAAAAACACTTTATCCTAGTTTACTTCTTTGGAAATCTCCTGAGGCCCCTCGATATGTCTGTCCAAGAGAGAAAAGATAAAATGTCCTTTTCTTAAACTAGTAAAGATCAGCCTAACTGTAAAGGGTTTTAAAAGAATTTATAAACTCTTTAATTTACATTTTAACTCTCTAACAACTGTCTTTCTGAATTGATCCCTGCCTTTTTTTAAAGTTTACATGATTTATTCATTCTTTGCTTATTTTCTTAAGTGCTATAGTTTTTCTCTTTTGTTTAACTTAATATACACATTTCATTGCTTTTCAATGTCTTTTCAATTTATCAGGTTAAATTTTAATGCTCTGTGTTTTATCCTTTTTAAATTTCATACACACTTACATATTCCAGGCAGTATTAAACATGCTTGCATACAACATTAGATTAAGTTTTGCGTATTTCTATGAAAACATAGGGATTGTAAAATTTAACACCATACAGACAATATTAGAACAATTTATAGATATATATATAGTTTTAACCTCTCTTCCTACATTGTTATGTTTTGCTCAACTGGTTGTCAGTATTTAATGATTTATCGGTACTTTTATTTACTTATTATTACTTATTTTTACTAATTGCTTACGTTGCCGGAGACAGTCCTTTTTTTTTGTTTGTTTGTTTTTGGTTCTTTAAAGGAAAAGTAAAAAAAGGGGGATTTTTACTGTTCTGTGGAGTTTTCTTTTTTCACGTTCTTTTCCCTAGTAATCAAAATGTGCTTTATTATCTGTATGACTATAAAGTACATTAGTATTTTTAATACCATTGTATGTCCCTGTTTTGTCCCGCCTGTTTGAACCTATAACCTGCAGTATTGGTTCTTGATTTAAATTGAACTGGATCTGCTAGTCTTGGTTTAGTATTTTCTTGATATTGTAAATTCATATTTTAGCACTTTTAAACTTTTTATTTGTTTCCTAGTTGAATAAAAAAAAAATCTGGTGTATAATGACATATTTGATATTAAAATGGGTAGAATTGTCAAAATATTGATCAATTTAATTAATAAATCCCCTTTTTCTATTAAACATCCCTCTTTTTGTCATTTTCATGGTTCCTTTAAAGAATCTTAGAACAGCAGAAATGAAAAACATTTCATTTGTATTATAATTAAAAGTTCTGATATTTAAAACAAGTTTGTGAATCAAGCTCATTGTATTTCACATATTTAATTTTATGATATAATAAAAGCCTAGTATTTTTTATCCCTTCATTAATTTATCTTTGAGTGTTATCTCAAGTAAACATATATAATTTAGTAAATGTTTGTTTTTGCAAACCCTCACTGTCCCTTATTATGAGCAGGTGGCTCCCTCTAGTGTTCATCACTACTTACTACAAGAAAAACAACAATTAAAAAAAACAACACATTTTTAATTATTAACTCTTGATCTTTTTAATCTCTCCATAAACGTTGGAATATACATCTGAATTTTAAATATTTAATGTACTCTGTTTTTCATTTGTTTCTAGAGATTTTTTTAAAGTCAAGCTGTTCTTAAATCTTGTATATCATCCTCATGTTGGCTTACTGATGGAAATATATGATTGTATTTGTAACCACAAAATTTAAAGCTATTTATTAAACTTGTATTTATCTGTTTTACAATGGAGGTTGTGTTTTTGTCAGCATTTTTCAGATTTGCCTCAACTTCTCCTTAATAACCAAACATATGACAACCAAAGATTAATGTGTAATATCACTATTTCTGTTTTTGCTCTGGCAGATTTTGTCACATTTTCTTTGTGTATGAATTATTTAATCAAATTTGAATTTAATCCTGTTCAGCCCCATTTTTAAACATTCTGCTCCAAATGACATCCTCATAAAGAAAAGAGTGTATCTCTGCAACCACAAGGTCTGTTTGAATTATTCTGGTGTCATAATAAAGCAAAACTTGAGAGATTTGTCCGGATGTGGAATTATGAGTATATGTGTTACTGGGACAGAGTAATGTGAACATCTCTTTGGAATGATGCTGGAGTGGCTGTAAAACTCTACAAATAAATAATAAAATATTTTTTACATCATCTCTGCAAAGGACTATTATTCAAAGTGATGCAGAGCAAAATTAGAGAGGTTTTATAACAATATGGTCAGGCGAGGATTTTGAAAAGCAATGCATATAAAGGCAAAAAAATTATTTATTTGGTCAAATTAAAGCCAAATATAATAGATGGTATTTAAAATGTTTTGTAGCACTCCTCCCATATAATAAACTCTAAAAACTGTAATATTTGATAGTGTTTCCATTGAGGCCCAACACGGTGAAATACAAAGGGCTATATTTCAGTCTGTTTACCGAGTTTTGGTCGTAGGATGTCGTAGATGTTTTTGGTGTCTAGTCAGATTTTGAGTTTTCTCTATTTTTTTTTTGCTTTGTGTTTTAAGTGTGTTTGTTGTATGTAAAAATACTTTATATGGTTGTCCAGCTGGAAATTTCCTGTTTAATTTGCAGCATGACCATATTTCTACATTAAAAGTTCACTTTTTTTTACATTTTTGTTTGAAAGAAGAAGAACAGAGAGAAGCTGCAGCTCCATCACACATGCTCAAACTCAGCATGAGTTTCTGTCAAAGACTCTGAAGGTACAAACATTTATCCTCCATGTGACTCAGATCTTGGATTTATCCTCCAGGACCTGACAGTAAATCTAGCAGAGCCTGGCAGGCTGGACTCTGTCTGAAACAGGATTAAGCTGGACTCACTTGTCTCTCCAGTGATGATATCCCTGCAGTCCTGCGATGTCCTCCACAGCAGTCAGAATGTGATCGAATGCCTTCAACAAGAATATCAGCAACAAAAAATATCTTTAGGGATTAGTGGAGGATTGAGGAAAAGACAGAATTTTTAGGTTGGAGATAAAAGACGAAACAAAATCATCTTCAGCCAACAAAGTGAGAAGAAGTTTGACGTGGCTTCTTGATCGTCTTATGATGTTATTTTTGAGTCTGTTCACCATCATCTGGTCTTCTGGGAGGAGCGAACAGGTGAACTCACCCTCTCGTGGATTTCCTCGTTGATGGTCGGCTTCCTGCTGGTGGATCGAGGAACTTTGAGCCATTTGACGAGGGGTTTGATGGTCAGACCCTGAAACAGAAACAGAAGAAAGAAGTCAAACTCTCTCTACAGCAGTGGAAGGCCATATTAATGTTTCCAAAAACAGATGCAGCCATTTAAAAATTCCTCTTTACATCATGATTTAAAGTGCTGGATCTTATCAGGTCTCTTCTGCATCCATAGAGGTGTTAGATATGGAGCTATAACACTGCAGCTTTATCTCACGCTGTTGTTGGATATGGAGCTATAACACTGCAGCTTTATTTCATGCTGCTGTTGGATATGGAGCTAATACACTGCAGCTTTATCTCATGCTGCCGTTGGATATGGAGCTATAACACTGCAGCTTTATTTCATGCTACAGTTGAATATGGAGTTAAAACACTGCAGCTTTGTTTCACGCTGCTGATGGATATGGAGCTATAACACTGCAGCTCTATTTCATGATGCAGTTGAATATGGAGCTAAAACACTGCAGCTTTATCTCATGCTGCTGTTGTTGGATATGGAGCTAAAACACTGCAGCTTTATCTCATGCTGCTGTTGGCTGTGGAGCTAAAACACTGCAGCTTTATCTCACACTGCTGTTAGATTTAAAGCTAAAACACTGTAGCTTTATCTCATGCTGCTGTTGGATATGGAGCTAAAACACTGCAGCTTTATCTCACGCTGTTGTTGGATATGGAGCTAAAACACTGCAGCTTTATCTCATGCTGCTGTTGGCTGTGGAGCTAAAACACTGCAGCTTTATCTCACACTGCTGTTGGATTTAAAGCTAAAACACTGTAGCTTTTATCTCACACTGCTGTTGGATATGGAGCTAAAACACTGCAGCTTTATCTCATGCTGCTGTTGGATATTAGGCTAAAACACTGCAGCTTTATCTCATGCTGCTGTTGGATATGGAGCTATAACACTGCAGCTTTATCTCACACTGCTGTTAGATTTAAAGCTAAAACACTGTAGCTTTATCTCATGCTGCTGTTGGATATGGAGCTAAAACACTGCAGCTTTATCTCACGCTGTTGTTGGATATGGAGCTAAAACACTGCAGCTTTATCTCATGCTGCTGTTGGATATGAGGCTAAAACACTGCAGCTTTATCTCATGCTGCTGTTGGATATGAAGCTAAAACACTGCAGCTTTATCTCACGCTGTTGTTGGATATGGAGCTAAAACACTGGGGCTTTATCTAATGCCACTGTTGGGTATGGAGCTAAAACACTGTGGCTTTATCTCTCGCTGCTGTTGGATATGAAGCTAAAACACTGCAGCTTTATCTCATGCTACTTATCCTACTGACGGTTTGTTTATGTGATATTTGAGGCATTCACTTCCGTCACGAAGATATCTGGCCCATCAACTGACGCTATGGTGTTAAGAAATTTCAGTGTAGTGTCCAAAATCTCATTTGGTCATTCCCTATGTAGTGCACTTTTTCATAAACACTCCAGAGGGAATAGTGAGAGAGAGAGAGTGAGTGGATGGTTTCGAACACAGCTATTACGTTGAGAGTGAGGCAGGACATGAAAATGACAAAAATATTGTCATATCCCATTGACAAACATTATAAACACATTACTGCCAAAGTGACGTTTCACCTCCACGGCTCCTCCTCTGCCTTCATAACAATTTTTTTGTAAATGGCATCTTAACAAATACAAAGATAAACACCTGACACAGCACAGAGGAAACCTTAACACAATGATTCTTCACAGTCCAACGACCACATGTTATCATATAAATGTTTAGATTTACACTATTTTCATGGCTGGTTTGTCTTACTTTCTTAATATTTACACTTTATTGACATTCAAAATAAACTTGTTGGCCACATAAAGTGAGCAAGAGGCTGCATGTGGGCCCCACACGTGCAGCCTCATTCTGTCTGAATATTAATTTAAATGTGATAAAAGTTGAATTTACTGTGAATAGACAGCTTAGCTTTCATTTACTGAACATAATGAACTAAGGTAGTCTCATTAATACAAACACAAAATGATGTGGAGCTGCTGGTGATGAGCCTCAGTATCACTTTATTATAATATTCTAACAAAATTACATAAAGAGCATATCCTCCTGGTTTAATCATCACACTGTTCATTAAGAGGATAAATGACATATCAAAAACAGCTCTGAGGTAATGAGAGCACATCATTTCAGTCTGATTCATGATTTTATTTAAACCATGTTGGAGAACTGAAACACTTGAGAGAGTCAGAGACAGTCTGGACTCTTGCTCTACATTTTTTGTTTCAGATTTAGTGTTCATTTAAACTTTGGGTTTTTAGCGACTAAGTCAGTAACTCACACAGAAAAGTAAACATGTCTGAGTATTTATGCTTCATTAGTCTGATGAAAGGAGGTTTTTCTGGGTTCAAAATAAACACAACAGTTTTCTCTGCAGGCTAAAAACTGATACCCAATCCTGGTGTTTTGGGTCCAGGGCTGGATCCAAAACTGTGACGTGTGTGGCCCTGTGATATGGTATATATATGATATATATATTTTAGCTTGTAAGACATTAAAAACCTGTTTTAGAGAAATAATCTGAAGAGAAAAACTCAATACTTCAGCTTAACAGACTTAGATTTTTCATATTCTCCGTCAGTATGCAGAGTACTTTCACAGTTCACCTGTTTTTCATTACAATATTTAAACACACTTAAAGCTCAGAACAATGTCTGAGGGGCCCAAAGTAACTTTAAATCTAAAGACTAACATGTCTGGGAAATCAGTTTTTCCTTCTGAATTCACTTTAGCTCCAGGAGCTGGATCAGCCTGTTCAGTGTCTGTAATCAGGTTGATCCATCCGGTCAAGCTTCAGTCTACAACGATCGTGAGCAGCCCAAAGCTAGACGGTCCAATCAGAGTCCATTAGAGCAGGAAGAGGCGGAGCTACGAGTGAGATGACAGCAGGAAGTGACTGCTCATATAGAGGTTAGCATAGATGCTAACAGCTTCAGGAGCAGTTTCATCTGATCTGGGCCACATTTCTTTATTAAAAGAAAAACAAATAAAGAACAACAAACTTCTCTATGTAGGGCTGGACGAAATAGTCTAAAAATAAATCCCTGATTTTTTTCCACAGCACTCGATTTACAGTTGTAACCTATGTTTTCCCTCTCAAAAAAAAAGAAACTCCAAGTAACACAAAAAACACACAAGTCAAGTTTTGCCTTAATTTAATCAAAACATGTTCCAAAACTAAACAGAATTTCCCTCTGATAGTTAAATGCATGTCA
Source organism: Scarus forsteni (assembly GCA_036419115.1). Taxonomy (NCBI): domain Eukaryota; kingdom Metazoa; phylum Chordata; class Actinopteri; order Labriformes; family Labridae; genus Scarus; species Scarus forsteni. Next base: position 1,407,651 of record JAZDUH010000443.1, on the reverse strand, counting down.
TAAAATGTTGATCATGTAGTTGGCAGGGTTGTCAACATAAACTCTGAGAGCTATTTCCACAGTAAATTAACATGAAACTCTTTCAACAATATTTGATCTCATTTAAAAAACAAACACAAGCCTAAATATGCGCTTGAGCAGTACCATCCAAAAAACTGAACATGATCAGTATTTATATTTTCAGACATTGCAAAAAAGTACAAAAAAAATCTCAATTTTTAATTTGTAGATCTTCTGTAGAAAACAATCCTAATTAATTTATTACATTTACTAAGCCCTGCCCTCACAGTAAGAACAATTTTGCTCTACTTTCGACATGTTTTCACAAAAGTTTGTTTTGCAAAGTAGCTCATGTTCTGTAGTGCAGTAGACCACGGTTAATTTATTTTCTGATTGGCTTGTAATAAATATGACTGACTGAACGATCGTCCAATCATCTGCTAGATTTGCTCCTGAGAGCACCTTCGATGGGCTCTCACAGGTGAGTCCTGACCCGCACAGGGAGGTGAACCAAATACCTTTTTGCGATGGGGCAGCATTTTACCCTCCTGTGGCATCAAACCGCCCTTTTATAATCTTAATTTAAATCTGTTTAAAAAAAGGTACAAAAAACTGTTTCTAAACAAGAATATGAAGAAGGAGGTGTGTGATCAGTGAGAGTGACGGGGTAAACATGTAAATAAACCATTAAAATTATGTTGAAATTGATTAGTATTTTGCTATAAATGGATATTGGATATAGACATAATATAGACATAATATAGACATAATATTTAGATGGACAGTTATTTATTATTTATATACATGTAAGCATGTGTGTGTGTGTGTGCATTGGTGCGAATTCCATTTCCATACATGGTTTAGTAGTATAGATATATTATGTCTATATTAATACTTATGTTAGATAAGTATGTGTATATGTATGCATATTAATTATATATTACATATATTTGTGTGCATGTAGATTAGCATTTTTATATAAGATGTTGTGTTTAGTACTGTACGTATGTGTTATATATTTGCATCAACCGCAGAATTTATTTTTATAAGACCAATGAGAAACAGTAATAAGGGGTAGGAACTCAAAAAGTTTTTAATTCTATCTACTCCTTGTCGAACATGTTTAATAACTTCATTTCTCTTTTTTTTTTCATGTATGTGAATGGCTTTTCTCTATCTTTTATTCTGTGCATACATGTTTGAAATGGAAAAAAAAAATTCAATTGAATTCAATTTCCTCATCTGGATGAATTTAAATGGATGTTTATCCAGCATTTATCCCATTGTCTCTGCAGATCAGAGGCTCAGAGGATGGCGGGTTGTGTCTCAGTGATTCTTTAAATTTTTCCAGTCCGAGGACAAAATCTTTACCTGGCTGTTAACCCTCTGACTGGCATTGTAACCGTGTGGTTGACTTTTTGCTACTATTGTATTTAAAACTCTGAAAGCTCATCTTTGTCTGTTTTTCCTTTTCACTCTCTGAACAGTGTTTCTAACTCTAACATTTATCCACAGGGAAACACGGCTGTACATGAACATAATTGTTTGAAAATTAGAAAAAGTCAGAAGTGAGTTGTTGCTGCATATTTCTGGAGAAATCTAACAGTAAGACATGGAGTAAGATAACATCTTTTCACATATTTCCAGATCCTCTCACAATCAAAATTTAGTTTCAGGAAACAGATTTGATGATAAAAACGTATCTGTCTTATATATCTCAGAAAACTGGGTCAAGCACTACATATCTAAATTTTACTCTGTGATGTTTTCATGTGAAAAAAACATTTTGTTGCAGAAATAAAAGAAATCCATTCATGCCCAAGATAACCCAACCACCGGGTTGATACAAACATATCTGCTCCGTGATTGAGTAATCTGAAAATTAAATCCTGATATGTTGCCAAGTGAAGAAGACAGAACACGGCTTTACCAGTGAATCATTTGTTGCAAATGTATTTCTCAGTTTCAAAGTAAAAGGGTTCAGGTGGGCAGGTAAGAATAGTTTATAAGCAGGGGTGTCAAACTGCTCCAGTAAAGGGCCACTGTGGCTGCAGGTTTTCTTTCCAACCAAGCAAAAACACACCTGATGCAAATTATTCAATCAACTGGATTGTCTTTACATGGTTGATTTGTTGGATCAGGTGTGTTCTTGCTTGGTTGGAATGAAAACCTGCAGCCACAGTGGCCCTTTACTGGATCAGTTTGACACCTGTGGTTTATAGGGTGCTGTTTGTTCTGTCCGAGGGTATACTGCTGGCTGAAGTCATAGCATCATTAGTTGCTAGGTAACCCGGAGTGACGTTTCTCTGCAGCTCAGCGTCTCCATCAGTGACCTTTGGATGTCTGCTCGCTCAGCGATTTTCAAGATTCAAGATTCAAAGCGTTTATTGTCATTTGCATGAGAAACATGTTTCCCTGCACAGAGAAATTCCTGCTCTGCTGTGCACAACCAATGCCAAGTAAGAGGTACAAAAATAATAATAGATTTAAGTAGCGGCACAAAAAGATACGAAAAAATACTAAATAAAAATGTAAAATAATGTTAAAAAAAAAAAAGTAAAATAAAATAAAATAAAAAGAATACAGTCCAGATATAAACAAGGTTAAGATGGATTCAGACTGTATACACTGTAAAAAGGTTTTTGTAAATTTAACAAATGTCTTTACAGTAGCATTACTCTATTTAAATTAACAGGGACATTATTGTATTTTCTAAAATTGTTTATGTCCTGTATTTTCATTCATGGAATCATAACTGTCTTTCAATTTACAGCATTATTACTGTACTATAAAACTGCATCCTTACTGTTTTTCCATTTGCACTATCATGATTCTACGACTCTTAAATGCATTTTAAATGACAAGAGATTGCTGTATTTTAATTCATATAACAATGTCTCTTTAAATATTTTACTGACCATGTATTAGTAAGATGTAATTTTGTAAAAAAAAAATCAAAAATATACATAATTTTATGAAATTAGATACATTTACTCAAACGATGATTTCACCCAAATATGAGAAGAAAAAAAATTCCTGCTATTGGTCAGTTCTCCCGGGAAAAGTGGATTTTTCTCCTGATCCATTACAATTTCAGTATTTACTGTATGGACATTGTACAGTAAAAAAACTCCCTATTTTATGGTGAATGCTGTAAACTTTATAAAAATCTGAATGTTTTTCCATAATATTTTGCCATTTACAGTAATTTACTGCAAAGCTGTTTACAGTAGGTAGCTGTAGATATTACACCTACCTGTTAAGGATGGATCTATTAAACTACTGATTTCTGTACATTCCTGTAAACATGTTTATTGTGCAAAGATCCAACAGCATCTTTTCTCCCTGATCTGAGTCTGGATTTATTCTCCTGCTCCAGAGGGACCAGGACTCAGACCTGTTCGCTTGGATCAGCACCAGGAGCTCCTGATCGTCTGTGAGTGACAGATTCAGGGCGTCAAGCCAGTCTCCTGTCAGCTTACATCTGATTTACTACTGAGCTGTAAACCCAGAATAAACAGAATATCACTGGACTTGGAAACTGGTCCAAAGGGAAACTGAAACATGAACTTTAATCATGTTAAAGAGTGAGTTTATTCTGTCTGCAGGAGAACAGACTCTTGTTATCTATGTCCAGGTTTAGTGAAGTCTGGTAAAACCATTTCTGATGTAATGTCACAACAAGAAGAGACATTAAACGGTTTTGAAAATACTTGAAATAAAGCACTGTGCTCTCCCCTTAAACTGTATTTATTAGGCTGCATAAATGTAAACACCTTTAAGTTTTCACAGCAAAATTATAGTACAGTAGTTATACATCTTGTCTTCTTTTAACTCAAGCCTCTCTAACTCTTAATCCTGGTAAGGAACTACCAGTAGTTAAGTTAAGTTCGTATTTTTTTTTTTTTTCAGCTGCACTGTACACTGTTTTCACAGCAATGTACCGCTAACTTACATGACCGGTCTCCTAATGTTAATGGCAAAAACATGCAGTGGCAGTTGCAACACCCTCTTCTTCGGATTTGTAAAGCCCAAGTCTGTAAGATTCTGGCTTTCTGCTCTCTAGTGCCCTCTGTGGATGTTGAGTGTAACTGCACTGTCGTGAAACAGAGTGCCTCACACCAACCTGCATTTGTTGACATACAGAGGGAGAAACCAACAGGACGTCCAGAGAGACAAATAAACCATGTGGACTGTTAAGGTTCAGTCTGACCATGTTTCTGTTCAAGTGTAAACTGTCTGTTGTGAGCTCAGCGTACACATGTGTGTTCTGTAAACCCCATCTGAATAAAATCAGATAAATGATAAAAATGTCCTCAAATGGATTATCAATTTGTCAAAATGTACTGCTACACCTGGTGTTAATTTGGTATTTTACAGTAGTCAAATATCCTCAGAGGACCAAAGGGCCCAGTGGATTAACTTTATTTTTGAAGGGAATGAGCAGCAACAGTCGGCTAAAACCTGTATGTGTTTGTCAGTCACTTCACATCTCACTGCTTCTTCAACTTTAGTCAGGTCAACACAGGACTAGACACTAGATCCTGATGATGGTGTGGTATTTATCTTGGTCATTGCTACGAGCTAATGCTAACAGCAGGAGGGAATGTCACATTTCCGTCAATGTCACATTACTCGTTGAAGGTCAAACATGTGTCTATATATGAAGAGTTTATACTCTATTGTAAAGCATCTTGAGACAACTCTTGTTATGAATTGGCACTATACTAATAAAGATGATTAACTGATTGATTGTAGGGCTAAGATTTTTCCAAACATGACATTTGAGAGGAATCCACAATCGTGGTGGCGACAAAGTAATCTTTGGCTTTGACCTGATTGCTATCCAGCAGCACCACCAGGGCAAAGGCCACCGCCCCTCGCAGGCCACCGTACGACATCACCACCTGATCGATCTTGTCCAATGGGACGAGGCGGAAACGATTCAGGATCCAGGTTTGACCGACCACACCTGAAGCACAGAGAGTCGACACACTGATGATGGGCACGAGAACTCTGACCAAACATGAAGGAAATGTTTTTATAATTATTATCTTAAAGCCCCAAAAACAAAAGCTCCTCATTCCAATGAAGTCGGGACGTTGTGAAAAACGTAATTAACCCTTTAACTACCAGCTCAACTATTTGACAGAAGTCATCAATAAATTCAGTGATATTTAATATTTTATAAACAGAAAAAATCAAGTCATTATTTGACATTGTTAACATTTAAGGGAAGAGAAATAAACTACAAACAAACTAAAGACAAGATATTTTCTTTGTGTAGGATTCAAAGGTTTTAAAAACTAACAGCTGATTACGTGATGATGTAGAAATGCACAGATATTAGTGACAAAGTCAATTACAAAAGGCAGAAACGTTTGTAAATAAAATAGCAAAAAATAACTACAAATAGATGACACTGAGTTTGTAACACATACAATTTTTTTTTTATAAGAGATTAAATACATATTTATGGTTAATTATTTAGAATAATAATGTTGGTGTTAACATTAACTTTCACCGTTTTAAATCCTACCCGAAGAAAATATCAGTTATTTTGGTTTATTTGCAGTTTTTTTTTTTGTATCTTTAAAAATTTACAGAAACAAGGTTTTTTTTTTAAATCACATTAAATATTCCTGAATTTATTGACCTCTGCCAAACAGCTGAGCTGAGAGTTTAAGGGTTAAACAGTTAATATTTGATAATGTGATGGCATTAAAATGCACAAATACTTGTGACAAAATCCATCAGAAAAGGAAAAAATGTTGTAAATCAACTAGCAATCAACAAAACTTAACCCTATAAAGCCAACTGCATCATATTTGATACATGCTTTTATGATACCTCTATCTACTCAATATGATCAACAAATTACAAAAAAAACCCCATCTGAATAAAATCAGATAAATGATAAAAATGTCCTCAAATGGATTATCAGTTGCCAAAAACACCTAATGCATCAAATGAAATACGAAAAATCAATATATTGAATTTTATGGACATTTTGATTTTTATGGATTTTAGCAGAAAGTGAAACAAACATTTCATCGCCAAGAAATTATAATTTTCTGGTTATAATCTATGGTCTTGGGCCTTAAAGGGTTAAAATAAATTTAACACACAAAAATGTTTTTGATGAATAACAGATTTTTTTTATATATCAATCATCATATCAGTAAGTGGTTTGGTATTTAAAGTAATAATGTCAATAAAAAACACTATAAGTTTTTTAAACCTTTAAATTACACACAGAGAATACAAGTAATATGTTGACCTCTGCCAAACAGTTGAGCTGGGAGTTAAAGGGTTAAAATGAGAATATACTGATTTGCAAATCCTTTACAGCTTATATTGTATTAAATATACTTTTAAAAAAACAATACTTAATGTTCAAACTAATAAACTTCATTGTTTTATTTAAATATTCACCCCAGGTGAGTGTCATGACAGGTATAAAATCTCCAAAGGCCCAATACAGGACAAGCAACTGAACTTAAGCTTCCAAACAGACATTGAACTGAGTTTGATATATTTCACAGCCTTTTGTCGTCCCTGTTTCAGCTTCAGTGCACTGTAACTGATTTTTGTAAACTTAACAGTATTTTACAGTAGAACCCACAGAGTTTCAGACTTTTGTAAAATTTACAGCATTTACCATGAAATCAACAGTTGTTTACTATAAAATGTCTGTACAGTAAATACTGAAAATGGTAACGGATCAGGGAAAAAACCCACTTTTCCCAGGAAAACTGACCAACAGCAGATAAGATTTTTGTTGTTGTAATGTTTCACTTATTTTGGTGAAACAATTGTTTGAGTAAATGTGTTTTATTACATAAAAATTATGTTTGTGTTGTTTTTTTTTTTTTACACAGAAGTATATCTTGCTAATACATGGTCAGTAAAAAAGTTAAAGGCATTTTTATATGACTAAAATACAGCAAGTTCACATTAATTTAAAATGCGTTAAAAGGTCATAGAATCATGATAATGTAACTGGATAAAAAGTAAGGATGCCCTTTTTTATAATACAGTAATAATGTTGTAAATTGAAATATAGTAATGATTCCTTGGATGAAAATACAGGACTAAAACTATTAGCGAAATTACAATAATATTCTTGATAATTTAAAAAGAGTAATGCTACTCTACTCTGATCGTCACTTCCTGTTTCACAGTGTAGCACTGTTTGTAGTGTGTCCTCTCTCTGTAAAGCTAACGCTAATTTTAACTGCTTAATATCTGTCATTTGAGCTTATAACACACTCATTTTTTTATTTACGTTCAATCAAATGTACTAAGGTTTACTAAAGCACTAGCTTCTCTAAAGCGGTGTAATTCAGCTATACTCTCTTCTGCTTTTAGCATAGCCTAGCCTAGCATCTAAGTATGACTTCTTTCTCCACTCCTGTTCTGTCCTGCCTGGACCAGGTCTATGGTTCATGGATCTGTCACTAACTTCAGTTCTTACTTTAGTCCACTTGTCTCTTCTTACCTCCCTTCCTTCGCCCTCACACCCAACACAGCATGGTGTGGATTTGCTGTTCATCATGAGACTGGGATCCACATTCAAGAGTTCCTGCTGCTTAACAGAAGTTTTTTTCTTGAGCCATGATAGAGGGATTTATGATTGGCTGTATGGATTCATGTTGGGTTTTGGATGGATATATTTGTGTATATGTGTATTTTATATATGTATATATGTATCTATGCATATATGTGTATCCATAAAATGAAGTGCTCTATTGTAAAGTGTCTTGAGATAACACTTGTTATGAATTGGTGCTATACAAATAAAAAATTGAATGACTGATTGATACTATAAAGACATTTATAATAATTTACTGGCATCTTGTTGACAGTAAAATTTACAATAACCCTTTTACAGTGTATCACTACAACTTAAAGCAGGCGTAGTTGGTGGTTTTGTTGCTGTCGTGTAAAACAGTTCATAATAACCACTTTTTTTTCAAAGTATGGTGTCAAAGTTAAAAACTCTGGTATTGTGACAGTCCTGATCTTCAGTAAAGAAAGAGAGTGAAAATGGAGTCTGTGATTTACCCACAGCCCTGAAGACCAGGATGAAGACGAGCGTGCACGACACCAGGCCGGTGTCCCAGGCCCACTTTGACTTGTCCACGGCCGAGATCCCCAAAAAGATGAAGATGATGGTTTCTGCAATACTGGCTAAAGTCTTCATCGTGTACTTCACTGTGGTTCTGGACTTCTGGGAAATGTTGGCCTCCACATATTTATTGGCACCAATACCACAGAAGGTCATCCTGAGGACAAAGACAGAAGAAGAGTCAGCAAATGAGCAAATGAGCAACGTCTGTTCATCTGTTACTGCGAAAATCTGGGTAGTAGTTTTTATTTCAGAGTTAGTTAGAGTCTTTTACCTAAAATATCGTTTAGTTTTAGTCCTAATTTAGTTTTTAACTGTTTTAAAAGTGTAGTGTGTAGAAGTTTGCAGTATTTCACAGAACAGAAATGGTGAATATAGGATATAATGTTTCCATCAAAATAGGGGAACAATCATCCTCATAAAACTTTGGTTTTCTTTTTATTAAGTAAGAAAAATTTTTTTTGATCTATGTACCGTGGGTCTCCCCTCTGTGGGGGCTTACATAACGACCCGCCATGTTGTCTACGGGTGGGTTTCTGGGACAAAAAGAGCGAAACAAGATTTTTGAATATGACTCTACAAAAGTTTACCAAACCTATAATCATCATTTTAACTGACCTATAATCTATCAGAATAATAGTTAAAAATATGAATGAAGAACCCTCACCTGGTAACTGTTGTAAATGATGCCCTGTTCACAATCCTTTTTGGTCTTCACTGGCTCTCATTGCTTAGTGATGTGATGTTCAAGAAACAGACGGGCTCATTCCAAAATCTGAACACTAGATGTCGCTAAAATGCCAATTTCTACACACTGCACCTTTAACTTTAGTCTAGCTTTAGTCGATCAAATCTGCTGTAAATTTGGTCGACTAAAATCTGAAGTGTTAAGGGTAAGGCATTTTCATGTTTCCTTAATTTCTGAAGTCATGTTTTACTCTCGGTTAAAATGAAACATCTAATAACCCTTTATTGAATGTTAGTAAAGTCTGAATGTCTAAATGAACAGAAACAAATGTTCCTTTTGTGTGAAATGCAGTCACCTTTATTTAGGCTACCTGGCAGAGCATCTCAATTACAATACCAGAACTGACAACAAACAGTGAACCTGCTCTACATGAATATATCAGTTCATAAAGAGAGCAGCTCTGATTGGATCGCTCCACAACTTATCCCACCACCACCAAGCTAAGGCAGCTGTGATTGGATGTCCCTCTGAACTCATCCAACCTTTAACACAACCAAAGTAGCTGTGATTGGATAGATTCCTAACTTGTCTCTACTTTCTACATGACCAAATTAGCTCTGATTGGATTAAGTCTGTCAGACATTTTAGTCTAGTTTTTATTTGTTGATGAAAATGTCAGTTATTTTAGTTTGAGTTTTTGTCCATGTGCTCTTGTTTTTATTAGTTACTGCCTGGTTTCATCAGGGGAAAAGGTTGTTGATGAAACTATGAGGAAAATAATTAGTCAACTAAATGAACACTGGTTTGTGATACAGACCTGCAAATCTTGATCTACTGGTCTTCTGATGTTTATGACTATATGGACATTAGGACTAAATCTGACACATTAGATGGACTGTTTCATGTAACTATGTCAAAAGGTAACTTGTAAATTCAGCTGTTTCTAAGATTAATTAAAATTCTTTCCATATTCAGATGCCAGTAGACCAAACAAGTTGATCTAAATGTCTTTCCTGCAACACTTTCTTGTTCCTCTGAAGCGTTCCCAAGATAGATTTGATATATAACCCCTTTTCTTAGTTCTGACTGCCCTTGGTTGTCTTCCAAATTAGATACGGAGTTGTGCAAAACTGTTGGTACCCTTCTGTTAAAGAAAGAAAGACCTTCAATGGTCACTGAAATAACTTGAAACTGACAAAAGTAATAGTAGATACACATTTACTGAAAATTAACTAATGAAAATTAGACATTGCTTTTGAATTGTGGTTCAACAGAATCGTTTTAAAAAACAAAATAATGAAACTGGCCTGGACAAAAATGACAGAACAGTGACTTCTTTTCACCATCTAAATGGACAGAATGTCTGACTTCACGTTTGAAGACACCTGTGATGCTCATTACATGACACACCTTAGTTAAACATGTTCCTGTTTAACTAAAATCATTTTCAATCTTTTCTAGTGGTAGCATCATTTTATGAGGCCAGTTTCATTATTTTGTTTTTAAAATAATTCTGTTGAACCACAATTCAAAAGCAAAGTCTCATTTTCATGAGTTAATTTTCAGTAAATTTTTATTTATTATTACTTTTGTCAGTTTAAAGGTATTTCAGTGACCATTGGTTTTCTTTATCAACAATTTTGCTAACGTCTGTATGTCCAGAAGACTTCCACAGAGAGGCACTCAGAAAGTCCAACCCAACCCTGCCACCAATCCGTCCGTCAAACACTTCCTCTTTAGGCAGTTTGGCATTTTAAGATTCAAGTGTTACCTTTTGGTTTACTAATAATTACAAACATAGCAAGACTTATGAACACATTTCCCTAAATTTCCCTAAAATTACTCAACATGCTGGCTTTGACACTTTTTTGAAGATAAAATTTGGTCGAGCTTCTTTGGTTTCTTTGTTCAGATTGTTCCATACACTGATTCCTCTCACAGTGCTCTTTCAGTTTAGTTCTGGAGATTTATATTTGTGCTTATGTACAAATACAGACATTTGAACTGGAAAGCACTCAGAGAGCGCAGACCTCCGCCAGTGCCACAATCCTCAGCCATATTGTCATTTTGACCATAAATATTACTCCTACCTTTCTTTCATCTAAATATTTAGATTCCTTGACCATGAAAATACACCATTAGCAACTGGATTCAAAATGATATCTACTTTGGTTCAGTAGTTATTCACAGAAATCACATTATTCGCCATGGCGGCCAGACGCTGATCCGGATTAACACCAAAATCGAGTCAGTTCTTTCTTTTCCCATGCTGAACATTTCCTGAAAATTTCATCGAAATCCATCCATTACTTTTTGAGTTATTTTGTTCACAGACGGACGGACGGATTGACGGACGGACGGACGGACTCTCCCAAAAACATAACCTCCTTGGCGGAGGTAATAAGGGCTGGGCAATATATTGATTGAATCGATTAATTTGAATTATTTTCTGAAGAAGATTTAAAAATTAAAAATCAAGATTTGTTTTCTTGACTTACTTCACTTGTGGGTTCATGATGGTGGCCCTGTCCGGTTTTGCACGTGCACATTTATAGGCTTGTATTTATTTTTTTAACTGAGATTAAACACTGATGAGAGAGTTTCGTGTTACTGTAAAAAAGCCTCAGCGTTCAGTGTTTATGGAGACAAACCTACCTACATCTAAACTACATAATCAACTTTTTATGACGCACTTTTTAACTTTAAGAGGAAAATTCTGTTTGGTTTTGGAATAAATTTGGACAAAATCAAGGCAAAACTTTAATTTGTGTCGTTTTTGTGTCACTGGGGAATTGTGATTTTTTTGGTTTGTTTTTACTAATTTACTAATAAACAGTAAGTTATCTTCCCATCTCTCATAAGAAACCAAATTATCACTGCAGAGGTCAAAACTACGGCTGATAGACATGTAAACACTCACGGCCTCTGACTCTTGTTGGTTTGTTTGTAATCCTGAAACTTCAGCAGTTACTGTCTTCAAACTGATCAGACTGTGAATGAGCTGCTGCTCAGGGAGCTGAAACATCTTTGTGCTTCACTGCTGGTTTTCTGCTGGACTTACGACAAAATGGCGGACAAGGAGAAGAGCTCGGCGGTCAGGTAGGCCAGGTAAACTAGCAGGAAGACGAAGAGCGGCTCGATGATCCGAACCTTCTTAGTGAAGCGAGTGATGAAGCCGAGGATGACGGCGAACACCAAACCCACCAAGGTGCCCCCGATACTGACGATGAGGAAAGACGCTGAAGAACGAGGAGCAGAGGTCGATGAATGAAAGAAGAGGGTGATAAATGTCTGATTTTACTTTGTCGTTGGACTCACCGACTCCTTTAAAGTAATCTGCTGTTTGGACATTCTCCGCTCCAACTTCCACAAAAGAAATGTAGACTTTGTAAAGAACCTTAGGACAGAAGACAAGCTGTGGATTAGAGGTGTATAGAAATGCAAGAGCTTTTGATAACATGTTTTTAAAGCAGTGATTCTCAACTGGTGGATTGTGACCCAAAAGTGTTTAACTAAGCAAACAGGTCCGAGCCTCCTATTGGATAATTTCTGCATGGGTGATTATCTTTCAGCTGAAACAAGTTATTTAACCTCAACTGATGCAATGAGCAGCTTCTCATTTCTTAAACAACCATGTCAAAGACACATCCTGCGGTCGTGGAAAAGATGTTAGTCTGTTTAAGAAGGGTCAAATCATTGGCATCAAGCAGAGAAAACATCTAAGGAGATTGAAGAAACTACTAAAACTGGGTTAAGAACTGTCCAACACATTATTAAAAACTGGAAGGATAGTGGGGAACCATTGTCTTCAAGGAAGAAATGTGGTCAGAATAAAATCCTGAATGATGGTGATCAGTGAATCATTTAAATGTCTGGCCAAATCAAATCAAAGAAAAACAACAGCAGAACTCAGGGGTGTGTTTAACAGTGAAAGTAAGAGCATTTCCACACATACAATGTGAAGGGAACTAAAGGGAATGGGACTGAACAGCTGTGTAGCCTTAAGAAAACCACTAATCAGTCAGGCTAACCAGAAAAAAGGCTTCAGTTTGCTAGGGAGCATAAAGACTGGACTGTGGAGGACTGGAAGAAGGTCATGTGGTCTGATGAGTCCAGATTGACCCTGTTCCAGAGTGATGGGAGCATCAGGGTAAGAAGAGAGGCAGGTGAAGTGATCCACCCATCATGCCTAGTGCCTACTGTCCAAGCCTGTGGGGGCTGTGCTGTGATCTGGGACAAATCTGTGACATTAAAGAAGGTTATCGAAACAATGAAACAGAGAATGAGACTATAGCCAAAGCTAAAGACAGGACAACGAAATATTAGAGTGTGTGAGCTTTTCTTTTGGTGGCGACTTTCTTTTGGCCAGGCAGTGTATAAATATAAATATATTAAGGGTGGGACAAAAAATCGATTCACATAAGTATCAGGCTTCTTTTGTTAGACGATTTTAATCATTTTTTCTGTTCAAAAATCAACTTTTTTCCATATTTAAATGCTTCATTTTAGTCTGTGTTAAAAAGCCTCTTTTAAATACAGTCCAGGATTTTGAAGAGAGAGTATAAACACCTGGTTAAAATATATTGCTGAATAAATCCTAAAAACTGACTCACATGTGATGTGTATTTTTCCTGATATAGTCTGTGGGCATCATCATTGTTCATCTTTTTCACTGGTGTTAAAAAAGCTAACTAAAGATTGCAAAAAATCAGCAATATCATAGAATCGCAATTTAAATCTAATCTATATATATATATATATATATATATATATATATATATATATATATATATATATATATATATATATATTGTGCCCTATATATATATATATATATATATATATATATATATATATATATATATATATATATATATATATATATATATATATATATATATATATATATATATATATATAAATATATATATATATGTATATGTATATATATACACACACACACACATATATATGTATATATATATATGTATATGTATATATATACACACACACACATATATATATATATATATATATATACATACATATATAGACAGAGAGAGAGAGAGTATCAGAAATGCTTGCAGCAGGGTCTCCATCCATTTCGTTACTTTGTTTGCAGTCATTAGCAATAATCCTTTTAAAAACACCAGAAAGCTTTAAAATTCAAAAGCAGGCGATATCAGATGCATTACATTGTATTTAAATCTCTTGTGCACGTACTCATTCTGAATCCTGCACTTTATTTGAGGTATGTTCTTAAATCCTACATACTTTCAGCCAGGACAATCAGGCTCTGCGTCTTTGGACTCATTCCTGCCATGTGGACTTGATGTTAAAGTGTCTGTAAAAGTTTCTTCCATCAGTTTCAGGCATTTTGTTCATTCTGTCATATCTGCTCTGTCTCTACACTGATCCAAACAGTCATTCATTTTAATGCATCATTAAAGGCATATGTAACATCAGCTGTTTGAACTGTTGTCTCAAACTAATCTTAACTGATCACAGTCCAAACAGGCAGTCTGTTTAAACACAGTAATTCAGGGAGTCTGGACTGCATGTGTGAGCAGTGCTGCAGAAAAGTCGCAGAGCTGTGGTGACGTCACAAACTGTAAAACACTGCTGATAATAAAACAGAGAAGTGTGAGTGTGACACAGTGGAGCCCTGAGAGAAAAGCCGACCCTCGTCTTCGTCGTCTTTCTGGGACTGCGGGTCAGAACAGCCCTTTTCCCACACTTTGGATTTTACATTTGTTGGTGGGATTAGTTCATATTCTGAGTGCTGCTGGGGATTAGAAAAGTACCGAGTTAATCCGTTTAATCTCTGCTCTCTCAAACTGCTACTGAATAAATGAGAAGTTTCTCTGGTCTGTTTGTGTAATCATCAAACGTCTGGTGTGACAGAAAAAGACTGAGAAAAATCTGCCTTTGGTTATTAAGTGTTCATAAGTAAGATGACTTAACTTCAGGGCTTAGTAACTAATGTTTTCTGCAATAATTCCTCACAATATTAGTCCAATCTAAAGTCACATTTCACAACACTTAACATAATCACATTATAATCAAAACATTCAAACTTTTACAACATCTGAATCCATCAAACAAGTTTCCAAAGAACTTAAATCTTATTTGCCTTACAGTATAAAAAATGTATGTTTCTTTCTTATTTGCACATGCCTGCACCAAGCCCCCAAATCAAACCCCATGTCTAAAAGCCTAAATATAGTATAAAGCCTCTCCTTCTGCAACAGCAGCAGCTCAAAAGCTTTATCGAAACAGCTGATAAGCATGTTTGAGTGAACAGGTCACTGAAACATTGAGAAAGAGCTGATCTAAGTTGTGAAAATGGACCAAATAGAGCCGATTCAAATCTTAAAACAAGACGTATCATAATATTCAAACATAAAATTATACAAATATAAGTGTTTGGGTTTATCAGCAGATGAAGGACAGTAAAATGAAAAGTTTGGATCAGTAGCAATATAAAACTTTGTTTAGCAGACATTACTCTGAGATCAAAACACCTCAGAGTCAAACTGGTCAAACTCACTCACATCCTGATGCTTGGACTTTTTTATGGCTTCTAACATCGACTTCGATGACAGAATGTTCACATGCAGCCTGATAAATCCACCCATGAACAGCAGCCATGATGAATCAGAGTTACTTACTTCACCTGTGGCCTATTTAAAGGGTGAGTTTGTATTAATTTCATATATATATACTTTATTTTTTATATGTATTTTTTTACAAACGCATTGAACATTAAAACAGACAGGGGTGTTTTTGTTTTTTGCACATAATATTAAGATTAAACTATTTATAAAATAAGATTAAACAGAATTAAATTACATAAAAGTTCAAATCAGGTATGCAATTTCATGTTTCCTTTGTCTCCTTTAACAAGTCAAATAAGGTCTCTTGAGCTCAAAGTCTCTGAATATGTTTACTTTTTTTTCTTGTCCCTCAGACCATCAGACTGTACAGCTCCTCACTCAGGGGGAGGAGGAGTAACAGGGAGACTGAAGCAGTAATACTCAGCAGTTGCCACATTTCCTTTTCATTTATATTCCTGTTTACATCTATCTTTTACATGTTTATATCATTTTATCTGCTATAAATTTTCCTTCTGAACCAGTAGGCCTGTCACGATAATCAATTAATCGATTAACCGCATGATAAATTACGACAGAGGATTAGGGCCACGTTGAAAACTAAAAAAAAAGGAAGGTTACGAGAATAAAGTCGCAAAGTTACGAGAATAATCTCATAAATAACGAGAATAAAGTCGTAAAATTACGAGAATAATCTCATAATTTACGAGAATAAAGTCGAAAAGTTACGAGAATAAAGTCATCTCAAACTAGGAAACATCTGCTTTGCTTTATTTATAAAGATATTCACAGATTCGGATTTTTCGGCTCAATAATTCATCAACAAAAGAACATAGTTCCAAACCAGGCCCTCTTTTTGATCACTGTAATGAAGAATGTGAACTATAAACTCGTTTTCATCTAAACGAGCAGTCAATAAGCTGAAGCTGATGGCTCGGCGATTTAGGGATCATCGGCAAATTACCATATCGGAGGAATAGTGTGAACGAAATCCATGCATATTAATCAACACAATTAAATAAACAAAACATCATTTAAATCAAATCAAAACATTCTTGCTGATGTAAGAGCTGTAGTTTAAAGAAGAGGAGATCACCATACATGTTTTGTTATGACTTGGTTGGTAGATCTCATTACTTTGATGGCATTTGCTTTAATTTCAATCAGAAAGTCCTGTAAAATATTTTAATTTATAAATCTAAAAGAAAATATGACCCGTAGTATGAATAACATATGGTCCTTTGTATTTGCTATGATTTTGAAACCTTTACTTCTCAGTATGGGGAAGTTATTCAATTTTCCTTCACACAATTGCTCCGATATGGTAATTTGCCGATGGTCCCTAAACCGCCGAGCCATCAGCTTCAGCGTATTGACGGCTCGTTTGGAGGAAAACGAGTTTATAGTTCACATTCTTCATTACAGTGATCAAAAAGAGGGGTCTGGTTTGGAACTATGTTCTTTTGTTGATGAATTATTGAGCCAAAAAGTCCGAATCTGTGAATATCTTTCCAAATAAAGCCAAGCAGATGTTTCCTAGTTTGAGATGACTTTATTCTCGTAACTTTTCGGCTTTATTCTCGTAAATTATGAGATTATTCTCGTAATTTAACGACTTTAGTCTAGTAATTTATGAGATTATTCTCGTAACTTTACGACTTTATTCTCGTAACCTTCCTTTTTTTTAGTTTTCAACGTGGCCCTTATCCTCCATCGTAATAAATAAAAACGTCCTTGGTAAGTTTTTCGGCCTCGATAAACTGACACGTGCATGCATGTTTGTTTTCCTCCTCTCTTTCTACCAATCAGGCTGGATGAGAAGATGGGTCACTCTGTGCAACTTTCTCAACACCTGGGTGTGTTGGTTTTATAGCAGATTCAGTGGATTTATTGGGGAGTGAGCATCTGTCATTCATTTAATCTTTGTAAGCTATGGTTCCTAAGCCGAATGCCACAGCCTCAGTGAGGGAATATTTTGGTTTTAAACAGAAAGAACAAGGTGTGAGTCCATGAACACCGACGAGCCGATATGTTGCATTTGTTTGAAAGTAGTGGCGACAAAGAAGGGGAGGTGCAGCAGAGCCTTCGCACTGACAGTCGGTGCTTACTGAGGCATTTGGTTTGCAAAGTAAATAGTGGTATAAATAAAACAGAAAAATGGTGCACGCTCACAGACAGTGTCGTTCACTACTTTGCAAAAGAAATGCAACCCTTCAATACGGTTGAAAGGACAGCAATGTTACAAACACTTGACAGACAGAACAAATTGACTGGGAGAACGTACATGTCACAAACAATCCCGGAACTGTATAAACTAAATTTTGTTTGTTTTTTATTATTGTGTGTGATTTTGTTGGGGTTTTGTTTCTTTACAGAGGCAGGGTCTATTTTTTAATGTTTTTGATTTGTATAATGATTTTTATTTACATTCAATTTTCCCCAAAAGATAGTCCATTTAATTTTCATTGTTTTTTCCCCTTTTTTGGGGTTAAATTTTTTAAATTGTTTGTTTAATTTATGTTAATAAAAAGCTCTTGACCTTCCAATTACAGTTAAATACTCTTAAGAAATTGAAGTTTATTGCTTTTGATACAGTGTACTTACTTTATTATCAATAAATTATTATCACATTAATGAAAAAATTGTGTTTAAAAGCAATACTGACAATAATATCGTTTACCGGCAAAAAAATTTCGTACAATTATTGTCCAGCAAAATCTGTTATCGTGACAGGCCTAACCTCCAGGAATAAAAATCTAATCAATGAAAAAAAAACGAAGGCTAAAACGTACGAGATTTAGCATTGTGTGCAGAGGACTACAGATTTGGAACGAGCTTGGTGAAATACTAATAATGTCAATTTCCATCTCCACCTTCAAGAAAAAAACTAAAAATTCAGCTACTAGCAAAGTCTGTTTAATGTGCTGATTAATAATCAAATGAATACCTGTATCTTATTGCATCTATTATTTCTCTTGGTGAAAATTGCTACTGTACTTCACATCAAATTCAATGTAACCAGAACACTGAGATTGTCTATTGTTTATTGTGTGTCTATTTTTATCTGTATGTGTCCATCTTATGAGGATATCTGGCCAATATCTTAAATTCATGGAAAACCAGGCCCACTGTTAAAAGCTTAAACAGCTTCCTTGGGGGATTTCACCCATCTAATTGTGTAAAAAAAACACTTGTGAACACCATGTGCATTGTATTTCCTGGATTAGAGCTGAATGATAAGGACAAAATTTCATATCTTGATATCAATACGACACAATATGACTATGGTGAAAACAAAGCGGTGCATTTAAGGGCAATTGTAAAAATGAAATTTGTTGTCACTTCCAGAGCAGTCCATGCAGGGCGAGCGTAGGGGAAATGTAAATCATTTATATCGTTGCACTTTCGATATTAATGTCTTGAATGTTCATATCTCAATAAAGATTCGATAACAATACATCTTTTAGCCCTATCCTGGATGATGAGTGAATAAACTAAACAGACAAATTAAAACAGACAAACTGAAAATTTCTACTTGAATTTTACTTTCCTGAGGGAGTCTTTAATAAAGTTCCATCTAAACAAATATAATCTATGGACGAGCAATCAATAACAATTATGATCCTGAGAGGAATGATTTTGATGAATATAATGATGTTACTGTTTTTGTTATGTTTTTTTTATATAAATATTCCTTGGTTAAATTAAAAAAAAAAAAGTCATTTCTATTGATGCTTGTTGATGGTTGAGGTCATCCATGATTATTTGTCAAGGTCACACTGATATATGAGTGTTTTTAACCCTTTAACTACCAGCTCAACTATTTGGCAGAGATCATTAATAAATTCAGTGATATTTTAAAAAAGAAAACAAATCAAATCATTGAAATGATTCTGTCAACATTTCAGGGAACAGAGAAAACTACAAACAAGCCAAACACCAGATATTTTCTTGGTGTGTGATTTAGAGGTTTAAACAGTTAATATTTGATAATGCGATGAAATAAAAATTCACAAATATTTGGGACAAAATTCATCAGAAAAGGCAAAAATGTTTGTAAATCAACTAGCAATATAAAAAACAACCTTTAAAATAGATGTTACTGTGTTGACACACAAAAATGTTTTTGGTGAAAAACAGATTTCATAAAAATAAATCATCATATCAGTGAGTGGTTCAGTATTTAAAATAATAATGGTAATTCTAATAAAAAAACATACGCTTTTTTAACCTTTAATTCCCATACAGAGAATATAAGTTATTTGTTTGCAGTTTTTCTGTATCCTAAAAAAACAATGACTCATTGTTTTTTAGGATACAGAATATTCTCGAATATATGATAATAATAATAATAATAATAACAACAACAACAACAACAACAACAAAAACAACAACAATAATAATAATAATAATAATCATTATCATTATCATTATTATTATTATTATTATTATTATTATTATTATTATTATTATTATTATTATTATAATAACTCTATTAAATATAGCACCTAAAAACATAAGTTTACAAAGTGCTTTAACAGACAAAACAAAGGCAGAAAAAGGCAAAATAAAATCAACAATCAGTTCATCAGAGACCACAAGAGTCAGAGGAAAAGGCACAGAGGGACGAGTTAACTAAAGCAACAAAATGAAAGAAAGTAGATTAAACTGGTAGGATTGAAAAAGCTAGTGTAATGCATAATGACAAGGAGATGACAGCAGACAGTAAATAGATAATAGATTTACAGATACACAGATAAATTTAAGACTGTTGAAGGTTATAAATAATACTAAAAATAACAAAAAAATTATATAAATAATAACAATAATAACAACAACAACAACAACAACAATAATAATAATAATAATAATAATGTAGAAAAGATATAGGGCAGATAGGGAACAGGTAAAAGGAAAAAATACCAATATAAATAAATAAATACATAAAATAAAGTGAAATAAAAATAAAGACAATAAAAACTGATTATATCAATAGAAGAATAGAAAGTAAAAACAGGACTAAAAGGAGGAGAAACTGTGAGGAGGATAAGAACAGCAGAACTCAAAATAGGAAAACAAGTAAAAAGAAAAAGGATCATGTAAAAGCCAGTCTAAATATTGACCTCTGCCAAACAGTTTAGAGTTAAAGGGTTAAACTATCATGTATGTAATTTAGTCGATCTCTCTAACGAAGTAAAAACTACAACACTTGATTAGGTATAAGGAAACTAAAATGAGCAGCGTATCAGCATTTTGGAGTTAAAATGATTTTTCTTTTGATTCTCTTTTAAGCTTTTTCACCATCGTTTTTACTGTTATGAACCAAACTAGTCAAAGTCCTGCTATTAAAAACCTACTTGGCATTAGTCTTGATTCTGATTCTGATTACAGCTCCTGCAGGTCCAACTGTTACGTATTACTACAAACGCCCCGGCGAGCACATGGCAGTGGAGTAAATACATGGAGGAGGCAGTAAACACAGTCACACAGTCAAATGTTGTTGTGCTCCTGTTTGACCTTGTAAGCTGTAAAGCTGTTGCTATAGCAGCTTACAGACTGACCTGTCATCATGTGTTCATGTGCTGTTTGTGTTTCTTTTTTTTCTGTTCAAACATTTTGATTGATGCTTACGAGACAAGAGAAAGGTATAAGCCTGATAACAGCACCAAACATGAATTTTAAACAAAATAATCGCCCCCGCCCACACCCGTGTAAGAGAGAGAAATATAACAAGATAATAATAATAATAAAAAATATGACGGAGGATTAGAGCCACGTTTAAAACAAAAAAAAGCAAGGTTACAAGAAAAAAAAGTCATAAAGTTAAGAGAATAATCACATAAATTAATGACAATAATTTCGTAAAGTTACGAGAATAATCTAATAAATTCATGACAATAAAGTTGTACAGTTACAAGAATAATCGTAGTCGTAAAGCTACGAGAAAAAAGTTGAAAAGTTACTTGAAAAAGTTGAAAAGTAATGTAAAGTCGTAACATTACAAGAACATCATAAAGTTACGAGAACAAAGACAAAAAGTCAGAATAAAGTCGAAAAATTGTGCGAATAAAGTTGAAAAATTACAAGAAAGATTTCATAAATGTAAGAGAATAAAGTCGAAAAGTAATGAGAATGAAGTTGAAAAACTACGAGAATAAAGTAGGAAAGTTTCGAGAATAATCTCATAAGTTCACAAGAATAGTCGATATTCACAAGAATAGAAAAGTCAAAAAGGTATGAGAATAAATTAAAAGAATTACGTGATTAAAGTTGAAAGTTACAAGAATAATCTCATAAATTTACGAGAATAAAGTCAAAAAGTTATGAGAATAAAGTAAAAAAATTCAAGAATAAAGTCGAAAGTTAAGTGAATAAAGTTGCAAAATTACGCGAATAAGGTTGTAGCGTTACAAGAATAATTTAATACATTTATGGGAATAAAGTCGAAAAAAATATGCAAATAAAGTTAAAAAGCTACGAGAATAATATCATAAATTTACAAGAATGAAGTCGAAATGTTACAAGAATAAAGTCAAAAAGTTATGAGAATAAAGTTAAAAAAATTAGGAGAATAAAGTCGAAAAATTATGTGAATAAAGTGGAAAAGTTACAAGAATAAAGTTGAAAAGTTATGAGAATTCAGTCATAAATCTTTTTAGATCAAACTAGGAAACATCTATTTGGGTTACATAGTTCCAAACCTGACCCCTCTTTTTGATCACTGTAATGAAGACTGAGCTACAAGCTCGTTTCCGTCCAAACGATCCGTCATGCGAGCCAGACGACTTCAACTGGTCTCAATACGGTGCTACTGATGGGTCAGTTTAGGGACCGTGGGCAAATTACCATATTGGAGGAATGGTGTGAAAGAAAATTCAATAACTTCCCATACTGAGAAGTAAAGTCCTCAAAATCACAAGAAATATAAAGGTTTGTTTTTTATTCATACTACAGTTCATATTTTCTTTAAGACTTATAAATTAAAATATTTTACAGGACTTTCTGATTGAAAATAAAGACAATGCCATCAAAGTCATGAGATCTACCAACCAACTCATAATAAATCATGAATGATGATCCCCGCTACTTTGAGCTACAGCTCTTACTTCAGAAAGACTGTTTTGATTTGATTTAAATGGTGTTTTGTATATTTACTTGTGTTAATTATACGTATGAAAAATAATAACTGCAATATTTTATAGTTGGTAAAACAAGGTTGTAGCTCACAGTTTTCATTACAGTGATTAAAAAGAGGGGTCGGGTTTAGAACTACGTTACCCAAGTAGATGTTCCCTAGTTTGATCTAAAAAGATTTAGGACTTAATTTTCACAACTTTTAAACTTTATTTGCATAATAATTCAACTTTTTTCTCTTAAATTTATAAGATTATTCTCCTATTTTTAACTTTACTCTCTTAAATCTATGAGATTATTCTCATAACTTTTCAACTTCGTGTAATTTTTCAACTTTATTCTCTTAACTTTTTGACTTTATTTTGTATATTAATGAGATTGTTCTCGTAACTTTGACTTTATTCCCGTAAATTTATGAGATCAATCGCGTAACTTTTCGACTTTATTCTCGTAACTTTTTAACTTTATTTTTCACAATTTCTTGACTTTATTCTCGTAAATTTATTATTTAGTTATTCTCAGAACTTTACTATTTAATTCACATATATTTATGAGATTCTTCTTGTTATTGTACAACTTTATTCTTGTAAATTTCTGAGATTATTCTCCTAATTTTTTTATTTTATTCTAGGAACAGTGCAACTCTTTTCGTGTAACTTTTTGAATTCATTCTTGAAACTTTTCGACTTTATTCTCGTAAATTTCTGAGATCATTCTCGTAACTTAACTACCTTATTCTTACGAGTATTCTCGTAAATTTACAACTTTATTTTCGAGAATTTATGAGATTATTCTCATAACTTTTTTTTTTTTTTTTAATGTATTTTTTGGGCATTTTTTGCCTTTATTGATAGGAGAGAGACAGTGGATAGACTTGTGAAAGGGGGTGAGAGAGTAGGGGAAGACACTCTGCAAACTGGTCACAAGTGGGTTTCGAACCTGGACCGGCAGAAGCAAATACATGGGGTGCCTGGTTGCTAACCACTCCACCAAACCAGCACCCCAATTATTCTCATAACTTTTTGGCTTTATTCTTTAGAATTTATGAGATTGTTCTTGTAACTTTTTGACTTTATTCCCGTAACTTTATGACATTATTCGCGTAATTTTTCGACTTTATTCTCCTAAATTTATGAGATCATTGTTGTATCTTAACTACCTTTTCTCGTCAATTTAAGAGTATTCTCATAAATATACCACTCCATTCTCAAAATTTATGAAATTATTCTCATAACTTTTCGACTTTATTAAATTTATGAGACTGTTCTTGTTACTTTTTGACTTTATTCTCTTTATGTGTGTAATTTTTTGAATTTATTCCCGAAACTTTTCAACTTTATTCTTGTACATTCAGAGATCATTCTCTTAACTTAACTACCTTATTCTTGTCAATTTAAAGGGTATTCTAGCACATCTACTAATTTAATCACGAGAAATTATGAGATATTTTGTATAACTTTACGGCTTTGTTCTTGTAAATTTATGAGATTATTCTTGTAAGTTTTTGACTTTATTCTCGTAACTTTATGACATTATTCACTTAATTTTTCGACTTTATTCTAGTAAGATTTATGAGATTATTCTATTAATTATTTTTTAACTATTCTTGTAACCTTGCAACTTTTTTTGCGGAATTTTTCAACTTTATTCTCGTAACTTTTTAACTTTATTCTTATAAATTTATGAGATTATTCTCAGAACTTAACTACCTTATTCTCTTCAATTTCTGAAATTATTCTCATAACTTAACCACTTTATTCTCTTACATTATTGAGATTATTTTCTTACTTCTTTAACTTTATTCTTGGAACTTTTCAACGTTTTTCGTGTAATTTCTCGAATTTATTTTCGTAACTTTTCAACTTTACTCTTGAAACCTTATGAGATTGTTCTCAGAACTTTACGACTTTATTCTTGTTAATTTATGCGATTATTCTTGTAGCCTTCCTGCTTTCTTCATATAACATTATAACATTATTCCTGTAATTTTTTAACTTTATTTTCGTAAATTTATGAGATTATTCTCAGAACTTAACTACCTTATTCTCTTCAATTTCTGAAATTATTCTCATAACTTAACCATTTTATTCTTGTACATTAATGAGACTATTTTCTTACTTCTTTAACTTTATTCTTGGAACTTTTCAACGTTTTTCGTGTAATTTCTCGAATTTATTTTCATAGCTTTTCAACTTTATTCTCGTAACCTTATGAGATTGTTCTCAGAACTTTACGACTTTATTCTTCTTAATTTGTGTGATTATTCTTATAGCCTTTCTGCTTTCTTCATATAACATTATAACATTATTCCCGTAATTTTTTTAACTTTATTTTTGTAAATTTATGAGATTATTCTCAGAACTTTTCCATTTTTATTCACGTATATTTATGAGATTAGTCTTGTAACTTTAAACTTTATTCTTGTAAATTTATGAGATCATTCTTGTAACTTAACTACCTTATTCTCGTCAATTTAAGAGTATTCTTGTTAATTTACCATTTTATTCTTGAGAATTTATGAGATTATTCTTGTTAGTTATTGACTTTATTCTTGTAAATTTAGGAGATTATTCTCGTAACTTTTCGACTTTATTCTAATAAATTCATGAGATTATACTCTTAACTTTGCAATTCTATTCTCACAAATTTATGAGATAATTCTCTTAATTTTTGTACTTATTCTCAAAACTTTTCAGCTTTTTTCACGTAATTTTTTTGACTTATTTATGTAACTTTTGACTTTATTCTTATAAATTTATGAGATTATTCTCGTAACTTTACTACCTTTTTCTTGTCAATTTATGAGATTATTTTCTTAATTTTCTTGACTTTATTCTCCTAACTTTTCAACCGTTTTCGTGTAATTTTTCAAATTTATTCTTGTAACTTTTTGACTTTATTCTCGTAAATTTATGAGATTATTCTCAGACTTTTTACACTTATTCTCAAAACTTTTCAACTTTTTTGAGTAATTTTTGGACTTTTTTCTTATAAATTCATGAAATTATTCTCATAACTTTACTACCTCATTCTCATCAATTTATGAGATTATTTTTGTAACTTTACCACTTTATTCTCGTACATTTATGAGATTATTCTCGTAAATTACAACTTTATCATTGTACATTTATGAGATTTTTCTTGTGTCTTTACGACTTTATTCTTGTAAATTTATGAGATAATTCTTGTTATTTTACGACTTGATTCTTGTAACCTTACTTTTTTCTTGTTTTTAATGTGTTCCTTATCCTCCATCGTAAAATAATAGTTATAGTGACAATAATAAAAAAAAGGGTTTTCATATGTTTATATCACCCTACCACCCTAAATCAGGATGACAAGTACACCGGGGCATGTTATGGGGATGAAACTTGACAGTCCAAAATTCCAAAATACTTTGCACAACTCAGAAGAGTCTTGTTGGTTCAGGTAATAAGATATAGTTCAACGACCAACAGAATTGTTGATGTTCATCCTATGGCAGTACAGGTAGGTTCCAAAGGTAAGCTGTTTGTATTTCTAAGTGCTGTTTGTGTCTCACCACTGTGACGGCGTCATTCACCAGAGACTCTCCGAACACGATGATGAAGAGCATGTCGTTAACGTGAACCTCCTCAAACACGGCCAAAACCGCCACGGGGTCGACGGCGGAGATCAACGCTCCAAACAACAGGAAGTCCATCAGGTCTGCCTGAACGCGCTCGTCTGCAGACACACAGCAAAAGATGGTTTAGATGTTTTTACACCACACTGTAACTGATTTGTTTTACACTTATCAGCATTTTACTGTAATTTCTACAGTTATCTACTGTATACAGCTTTGCAGTAAATCAAAAACATTCAGAACTTTGTAAAATTGACAGCATTCACTGGTAAAACTTCAGAAAAACGATCATTTGGAAAGCATTTAGAAACTATTAGTCGACAATAGTAGATAGTTTACTAATCATGAACAAACAGCTTGTACACATTAATAAATGATTATTAAATCAGTTTCAACTTAAGTTATAAGACATTTATGAGCTATTATTTGATATTGAACGAATCATGAATAAACCATATATATACATTTGTAAATTATTATTAAACCATTTATAGCTAAACTTGCACATTTATACATTATTAAAAACATGATGATTTTTTCCACAAATGCTTGAAATGCAACAAAGATTTAACATGCGATTTATACTGACTTATTATAAATAATTTATTAATCATGAAGAACACAATACACGTAGTCAAAGAATGCTTCTTTAAATAATAAAAACTTTTTTCTATACATAAAAATAACAGCAGTTAATGATGAATGAATGTAAAAATAAGGTTGGTGCAGTGTTTTTAATAATGTAAGTCACAGTGTATATTTAACAAAAACTCATGATTTATCCCATCCTAATGGAAAGACAGGAAGTTTAATGTTTCAAAGCTCTTCAGAGAAACTTCATAAACTCGTCCATCTCTTCTGATATGCTGGAGAGAATATCATTTAACTATTTTATTTTGGTATTTTTATTCATTCGATGTTTGCAGTTACTTACAGTCCTGCCAAATGACAGAACAACTCAGTTATGAAAAAACAGTCATTTCTGCAGTCAGAAAGTTTATTATCCCACCAGAGTAATTTATTATGTGTTCATCTCTTCTAAATGATTTCTTCCTGTACTGACCTGGTTCATTCGCCTTCACACAATTGCATTTGCCCTGTTCCACTCAGACTGAAACAACCCCAGATCATGACTGATCCACCCCATGTTTTACTGTAGGGGCAAGACAGTCTGGGTTGTAAGCTTCTCCAGGCTTCCTCCTAACCAGTAAGTTGGCTGGAGTGGGCATCAATTCAAAATTGGATTCATCACTGAAGAGAACCTTAGCCCAATCATCAACAGTCCAATCCTTGTGGTCTCGAGCAGAGTAACCGGGCCTTCCTCTGCCTTTCACTGATGGAGGGCTTCTTGCGTGCTCTGTGTGGCTTCAAACCAGCTTCAACAAGTCGGTTTGAACTGTCCTTTGAACAAGTCACATTTCTCGACAGTGCCCACTCATTTTTAAGGTCCCTGGAGGTCTGACGATTCCTGACACAGAACGGATGAGTGCACGGTCATCTCGTGGGGTACAAAGACGTTTCCTGCCACGGCCAGGTAGCAATTTGGTAGTGCCATGTTCAGCTTGTTTTTTTTTGTTGTAATGAACGGCTGTCTTGGAGATCTTCAGTTTTTTCGCTACCTGTCTCTCACTCATGCCAATTTCCAGCAGTGCCAAGATGGCTGCCTTTGTGGCTTCACATAATTCTTTTGTTTTAGGCATTATGTGAGAGCTGACAACTTCTGAGTTGTGCTACGGCTTGAATGTAAGCAGGAAACCACTCTAGGCCTTTGCATGTGCAGTGCTGCTTGTGACATGAAATGACCTCTTATATACCCTGGGAATCAATTAAGCTTAAGAATGTCAAATAGGACATAAAGTATTATGTGACCAGCTGCATTTTTTGTTGTGTTCATTGTATTATATGTTTAGTGGTACCAGATATTAGAATGAAAAAGAAATTGAAGAAAACAAGGGTGGTCTAATAACTCAGAAGTTGTCAGCTCTCACATAATGCCTAAAACAAAAGAATTATGTGAAGCCACAAAGGCAGCCATCTTGGCACTGCTGGAAATTGGCATGAGTGAGAGACAGGTAGCGAAAAAACTGAAGATCTCCAAGACAGCCGTTCATTACAACAAAAAAAAACAAGCTGAACATGGCACTACCAAATTGCTACCTGGCCGTGGCAGGAAACGTCTTTCTACCCCACGAGATGACCGTGCACTCATCCGCTCCTGTGTCAGGAATCGCGTCAGACCTCCAGGGACCTTAAAAATGAGTGGGCACTGTCGAGAAATGTGACTTGTTCAGCAAGGACAGTTCGAAACCGACTTGTTGAAGCTGGTTTGAAGTCACACAGAGCACGCAAGAAGCCCTTCATCAATGAAAGGCAGAGGAAGGCCCGGTTACTCTTGCTCGAGACCACAAGGATTGGACTGTTGATGATTGGGCTAAGGTTCTCTTCAGTGATGAATCCAATTTTGAATTGATGCCCACTCCAGCCAACTTACTGGTTAGGAGGAAGCCTGGAGAAGCTTACAACCCAGACTGTCTTGCCCCTACAGTAAAACATGGGGGTGGATCAGTCATGATCTGGGGTTGTTTCAGTCTGAGTGGAACAGGGCAAATGCAATTGTGTGAAGGCCGAATGAACCAGGTCATGTACAGGACTACCCTTGAAAACAGTCTTCTTCCATCAGCTGGAAAACTCTTTCCTGCCTCCAATGACTGGATTTTCCAACAAGACAATGCCCCTTGCCACACGGCAAGGTCAGTTAAAGCCTGGATGGAGAACCACAACATTGGCACCATGCCTTGGCCTGCTCAATCACCAGATCTTAATCCAATTGAAAACCTGTGGAAAATCATCAAACTCAAAATGGAGAACCACAAGCCCAAAAACAAAGAAAATTTGTTTGAATTTGTCCAACAGGAATGGGCTGCTGTGACAGCAGAACAATGTCAGAAGCTGGTGGAGAGCATGCCAAGACGCATGGCTGCAGTCATCAAAAACAATGGTTATGCAATCAAGTATTAACTCTTGTGTGTATCATGTGTTTAAAGCAAACAGAAAAGAAAACATGGAATGCTTAAAAGTAGTGTTTTTGGCGGTACAATGCCATAGCTATTGATGTAAGAATTGAAGTAATTTTGGTTATTATCAAGAAAACCATGGAAAATGAATAGTTCTTGGTTCTTAAATTAAACTCTCATGAGCTATTTTTGTTGTTATCATTATAATTGTCCAAACAAATGTACCTTTAGTTGAGCCAGGCATTAAAATTAACAAGAAATTGAAGAAAACAAGGGTGGTCTAATAATTTTTTCCATGACTGTATGTATTTGTGTATTAAATGAGTATATGTGTTTTTTACATATTTACTGTATATGTGTATTTTATGAGTTTATTTGTGTATATGTGTATTTTACATATGTATATGAATGAAGAGTTGAGATATAATTGTAAAACTGTTAAGATAACTCCTGTTACAGGCTGATACAAATAAAGACTGATTGATTGATTGAGTTATATATAAGTCTCAAGTATGATGAACTTTGAACATGAATTTAGTAACATAAGTAAACCACATTAAAAAGACCCCTGATGGGCAGAATCACCCGTCCCATTGGTGAATAACTGAACCTTCTCATCACCTTTGACCCTCATTAACCCTCATCTTAATGAAACAGACTTGGTCTTTCCTCTCCACGTCTGACATTTGTCTCTGTTTCCCTTCCCATAATTACTCAGACCACCCGAGGTTGTTAGTGACAGTATCTATAGATAAGGCTAATTATAAGCTACCTGCACAACTCCTGTTTTTCCATTAGAAACAATAAAATGACAGTTTTTCCATATAAAACTGATACTAAACTTTCTGGACTATTGTTAAAACACGGAGCTGTCAGGTAAAGAAGCTCTAACTCAAATATCAGGGCTCTAGTCATGCTGCTGATGGAGGTTATAAATGGAGACATCACTGACCGATGACCCCGAGCAGTTTGGCGGCGTACAGACAGAATCCGGTGCAGAAGGCGTTCCACAGCGTCCCCACCACGGCGTACGTCAGGATGGCGCCCAGGTTGTCAAAGAAGAGCCGGGCGGGCATGAAGTAGCCGGCATCTCCTACGATGGTGGGCAGCAGGAAGAGGAAAAAGAGGGCGGGCTCTAGCTGGTAAAGCTGCTTCTTATTGGCTATGAGGACGACCCCGCCAAGGACTAGGCCAAGCAGGATCAGCATGCAGCTCTCAGGGACCACGGTGGTGAAGCGCTGGGAGAAGTGGAACACTGAAAAAGAAAAAAAGACAGATTTATGTTTCATTCACAGGATGTTAGGCCTGTCAAGATAATCAATACATCAATTAATCGCACAATGACTAAAAACGACCTTGATAAATTTGCCGGCCTCGACAAATTGACACCAGCATGCATGTTTGTTTCCTTCCCCTCTCTCTACCAAACAGCCTTGATAACATGATGGTTCACTCTGTACATCCATCTCAACACAGGGGCGCATTGGTTCTATAGTGAAATGGGCAGAGTGAGCCATCTGTCATTCAATTTTTGTGAGGGGAGGGGCCACTCGCGTGTACAGACAGAGCTGAAGTGAGCATCATGAGAAGTAATAAGGAAACAAACACTAACATGAATGAATATTGGGAATATTTTGGTTTTAAACAGAATGAACAAGGTGTGAGCTCATGAACACCGACGAGCCGATATGTCGTACTTGTGTGAAAGAAGTGACGACAAAGAAGGGCAGGTGCAGTGAAGCTTTTGTCCGGACAGTCAGCACTTACTGAGACGTTTGGTCTGCAAAGTAAATAAAAATAAAACAGAGCAAAATGGTGCACGCTCAGAGACAGTGTTGTTCCCTGCATTGCAAGCGAAATGCAGCCCTTAAAGTGATATTCCGGGATGGAACAAATTGGGTCCTATCACAAGGTTTAGGTCAGAAATTACCCCTACAGCAGTGTTTCTGTGTCACAGAAACCCAGGGCGCTAGGACCAAGCGTGTCGTTTCTCATCCAGCCCTGCTCGAAGCTGATTTGGCTGTACTCACACGGGGCCATATTTTACTTGACCAAAAACACAAATAAACGGACTCCCACCGAAAAAGTCTGATATCGGTCTGCATTCACGCTCTATTTAGAGAATTTTCAGTGCGTTACTTTCACACAAAAACACCGCTAAATAAGGCTCTATTTCTCATAGTCGTAAACTGAAAACGCTGCCCAGCTAGAGCTGTGGCTGCAGAGCCTCCGCTGTCTTCCGCGCAAGCGCCCTGGGTTTCTTCTCCACAGAAACACTGCTGTAGAGGTAATTTCTGCCCTAACCCTTGTGATAGGACCCAACTTGTTCAATCCCGGAATATCACTTTAAACACGGTTGAAAAGCCAGAAATGTTACAAACGTTTGACAGACAGTACAGATTGACTGGGAGAACGTACATGTCACAAACAATTCAGGAGCTATGTAAACAACCTTTTATATATTGTTTTTATTCTTGTGTGTGTTTTTATTGGAGTTTATGTTGTTTTCCTTAAAGAGACAGGGTCTATTTTTTATTGTTTATGGAAATTATTAGGCTTTTAATTACATGCATTTTTTCCCCAAAAGAGAGTCCATTTCATTTTCATTGTTTTTTTTTTTGTTTGTTTGTTTAATTTATCATATTTAAAAGCTCTTGACCTACCAATTACAGTTAAAAACCCTTACAAAATTAAAGTTTATTGCTTTTGATACGGTGTACTCACTTTATTATGACATACATTATAATTACATTAATGAAAAAGTGATGTTTCAAAATAATATTGACGATAATATTGTTTATCTGCAATTATTTTTTGGAGAGTTATTGTCCAGCAAAATTAGTTATCGTGACAGGCCTACAGGATGAGTTCAGCCTCATAAAGATGGTTTGGTTAGATTCGAAGATTCGGAAAAGCTGCTCTACATGCAAATGTGCACAGACAGAGAAAACTAATTTGTGCATTTTTTGAACCACAACAAGATTTCCAGAAAAACAAAAATGATTTCCTTCAAGACACAAAACTGTCACAAAGTGGAAAACATTCTGTGATTTGTCCAAAACATGAGAACAAGGGAAACCTCATTATCTGCATTCGTCACATCACTGCTCAGTGTGAGGCAAAACGAGATTTTACCTCCACCAAAGAGGCAAAAGTTTGTTTGAGAACAGAATAACTCAAAAAGTTTGAATTTGAGGACATTTTCAGAACATGCTGGTCATAGCAGAAGTAAGAGGTGACTTGATTTTGATCCAAAATGCAGACCCAAGATTTTTTTTTAACTCTTTCATGAATTAATAAACCACTAAGGAATTATTTTTGATGTGTAATTTTTTACTTTAAAACAAGTTAAAAATCATGTTCATTTGTTTTTCACTGTAACATTTTGAAGGAGCACCATGTGACAAGGGTATGAATAGTAATTTAGTGGAACTTAGTAAAGATGCACAAATATATAATTTAAAAAAATATTAAGAGTAAATAAAAGAAAAACTAGATCTTAAGTAGATGTACGGTTGCTGCTATTTTGGACTTATTATGTGGTATCTTAATATGGTAAAAATGTGAAAAAAATAATATTTTCATACAACTTAGGCAAGGATTTGGGAATTTACCTCCTGGTAGTTTAATATGATACTGCAGCATAAATGGTATAAATGTTTTCCAAGTATCTGTTTACTGTATCGGACACCATGCATGAAAGGGTTGAGGACTTTTCTGAGGTGGAGCCATTTTCCACATTTTCACTAATAACTTTAAAACTTCTCAACAGATGCTGAGGACATTTTCTAGAAATGTGATCATGACACAAGTAAAAAGCAATTCCACTTTGTAATCTGGATACAGATGTGGACCCAGAACTTTTCAAGGCTCTGTTAACAGTGTGAGACAAGAACAGTTTGGACACTAACTTGTTCATGTTGTTGGAGCACTTCTAGCTGGAAATGTGGCAACTGTTCCCAACTTTAAACTGTAGCAGGTACACGGGAACAGAAGGATGATTAATGAATGTGTCTGAGAAGGGTATGCAAAACATCCTTCAACAATGTGAGGCT
Organism: Scarus forsteni; assembly: GCA_036419115.1. Lineage (NCBI taxonomy): Eukaryota > Metazoa > Chordata > Actinopteri > Labriformes > Labridae > Scarus > Scarus forsteni. Next base: position 1,374,411 of record JAZDUH010000443.1, on the reverse strand, counting down.
AAGATCTGGAAAACAGTCACACTGTAAAAAAGTTGTACATTTTACAATAACTTACTGGCAACAAGATGCCAGTAGGGCTGCCACAAATGACTATTTTGATAGTCGACTAGTCAACGACTACTTTTGCGATTAGTCGACTAGTCACTTCATGCATGAACTGCAGCGTACTGCACCAGCATGCAGCTGGTGGCCCAAATCGCTTATTATGAGCAGACCTGGCAACTTTGGTGCCTGCGTAGTTGTGCATGCGCCACATGCTTGAGTGTGTTTCGGGGTGTGTTGGTTTGATTCCTGCAGGTGTGATAACCAGAAAACAGGACAGATAGGCAGACAAGACAGCAGAGGTACAGCGGCAGTTTTGTGAGAAAACACACCTAAAAAAACAAAACGACTAGTCGACTATTGACTTAGTTGTCGACTATTTTGATAGTCGACTTAGTCACGACTAGTCGGCTAATCGTGGCAGCCCTAGATGCCAGTAAGTTATTGTAAATGTCTTTACAGTAACAATAACCTGTTTTAATTTGCAACATAATTACTGTTCTTTTTAAACTATAGGATAACAACTATATATTTATTCAAGTTACTGTAACAAAGTATCATGCTGTATTTTATTCTGTACCTTTAAAATAAAAGTGAAATTATAGTTTGTATCACTATATCTTTAACTATTTCATTGGTCATTTATTAGCAAGATATCATTTTGTTAAAAAAATTGCATACATCAAATTTTATGCAATCAAATATGTTTTATCAAGTACTTGCTCCACCCAAAAATGTGAGACATTTGATAAAATAACTCCCGCCTGCTGTTAGCCAGTTTTCCTGCACATTGGAGTTTTCTCTTGATCTATTGCCCTTTTCTGTAACTTACTATGTAGACATTTTACAGAAGGTACTTGTAGATTTTACGGTTAATGATGTTAAGTCAATATAAATCTATATGTTTTCCCACAAAAAAATGACATTTACAGTAAATTACTGTTTGTTTTTTTACAGTAAGTAGGTTTAGATATGTAGATATATTATAGATATATATTTAGATATTACGGTAAAAATACTGTTGAGTTCACAAAAATCAGTTTCAGTGCAGCTCTGATACAGATTTCTGTGAAGTAAACTTTTGCAAGGTGAGTGTAGGCAAAATGAGTCCTCAGCATGTTTGCATCTGTTGCTCTTTATTAGTTTAGCAAATATCTAAAAAACTGAATACTTGTTAAGTTACATTTTTGGGAAAGTTGTTTGATGGATGCAAAGAAAAATATATCTTTAACAGTAACCTTATCAGGTGAAGTATTAAAGTACATCCATACATTCTGACCATTTTAGGGCCAGTATGTGAAAAATATAGTTTATAATCTGTGTGGAAGACAAATACTCCTACAGGAAAAACCTCAGAAGTGTTCATGACATGGCATTGTGCATCCTTTGATAAAAGCTAACATGAGGTGTAAAGTATTTTAATCTGGAGGAATTTATTCAAGGTTAGATTCTTGAGAAGTGGCATCTTCGTTCAAAGAGGTCCTCATGTCTGTGTCATTGTAAAGAAAGTTTCTGTGGATGAAAAATCAATACAACACTCTAATATTAACATTAATAAGTATAATGAATGAATATAATCTGTAGACCAGGGGCACCAACCTGCAGATTTTGATCTTCTTGTTGATCTTTTAAACAATTTGAGTAGATTTTAAGACTAGATGCTTCATCCTTTATCTGACACACAGGTCAACCTTTTTGTTTAACCATGACAAATCAGGTGGATCCAGCTGCTCTGCAAAATAAACTGACTGGTTTCTCTCCACCTCAGTAGTTTTCAGTATTAGAAATATATTAAAATTAACTAAACTGTGTTTTATGTTAACATTGCTCCAGTCCTGAGTGTCGAGTTTTGTTTTGTATTGTGCTGCAAACATTGTGAAGTGCTAATGTGAGCTTAAATCCACAGAATATTTATTTTTAATTCCTGCCTTTTATCACATTTATGGACTGAAGATTGCATCTTTGATTGTGAAGTAAGATGATGATCGTTAAAATTTGAAGTTTTGTATATGTTCTCAGTGAATTTAGGCGAGTAGATCGTGCCATCTCTTCAGCTGAAACAGGTTGGTGACCACTAGGGATGGGATGAAATATCTTTTGGCAATATATCGCGATATAGTACGTGACAAAATGCATTGAAATGCGAAATAAAGACGTCATGTCCGGTAATAGCGCATGTGACCAGAAGTGACGACAACAAACATCGGCACCAACTACCTTGCCTCCAAAAAGCCGAACAATGGAGTCGAATGAGGTCGAAATTGAGGACGCTCCGCCTGGATACAAATCATCTGTCTGGCAGTATTTTGGCTTTCCCATTAAAAAAGACGAAGACAGCGAAAACGAGCCTACCGCTCGTTAGCATACACTCTCTCTAACCTCTCTAGGGTTAGAGAGAGTGTTATTGTTTGTGTTTGGCCTGTTAGGCCTTGTGTTGTCCTGTGTGCAACTCAAACAAAAAACAAATAAGTTGTAATTACACAGTTATATTTTTTCTTTTTTACTTTTTTGGTATTGTATCGTGACGTATCGTATCGTGCAGCGTATCGTGAGTTTAAGTGTATCGTATTTATCTTTTTTAATTTTTAACCTTAATTTGTGATTTTTATTTATTTATTTTTTTTATTTATTATTTTGAGTACAACACTTTTTTGAAATATTTTAAATGTATTTTATTTTGCTTTAAAGGTGTAGTCAGCGATCTTCTAATCTTCTAATCAAATGCAGTATTTGTGAAATTCACCGTATTTCTCCTCTCCATCCACAAGATGTTGCCACTGACAGCATGTTGAAAAAAAAATCTGGTCTCAATACACAGCCTTGACTCAGAATTTCAGCAGGTAAATACTGAGGCTCGGACCGAGTTACCAAAACAAAGTAAACCCCCCCACGTCCAGGGGGCGATCATACTCATGCACAGATCAGACAGAAGGGGGAGGGGGAGTCGTAGTTTGCGTAGCGTGCGCAGTTAGTGTAAGAGAGAGATACAATAGTTGCGGTAGCAATGGCTGAAAACAGCCCAAAGAAAGAGGTCAGAGAAGTGAAAAGTGGAAAAGAAGGGCTATGACCAAAAGAGCAAAGAGCCGGATCAACATTGGTGTTGCTTTCCAACGGTGGAGGGAACTCCGCTAATTGAAAGACCTGAAAACGGACGCGGATGTCGCCGTCTTTCTGCTGGATAGGTAAGCTAAGCAACATTAGCTTTGTGGTGCTTCACATAACAGTATAGCAGCCGTCAGGGATTCATCTTATTGTCTAATCTGCCAAAATGTACTGTTGTTGTGATGTTTTCAATATTGGCAGTCGAGTTGTCTGACCAGTCGGGGTTTCGTTAGCTACGTCAGCTACGCAGTTTCTACGGCCATTTCCATGATGATGCACATCCATCAGCTTTCGGGAGGCGGGTCTAAATTCGAATATAAACAAACCCTCCACTCGCCTTCTCCCACATCGCTTACTACACCTTTAAGTGTTCTTTTAACATTTTAGCGATTTTGTTGGACTGAGTTTGTTTTGACTTCGTTTACTCTTCCTCTTCTCACATAATGATGTCATGTTTAGGTTCTGCTGCTTTGTAAACCTCTATGGGCTGTTTGTATTTATGTGTGAAAGGTGCTATAGAAATAAACCTCAGTATGAATCATTGCTGGAGAGGAATGATGTTGATTAATATAACAGCATTCATCTGAACTGCTATTAAAATGGTTTAACATGTGTAAAAGTATGAATTTATGTTGTTGTTTTTTTGTCAAGGTCACACTGATATACGTGTGCAGGAACTACCATGGATTTTGTTGATCTCTCTAAAATATTCAGAAAATTTGGTCTTATGGTAGCAGGACCAGAGAAGAACTACTGATCTAAGCTCTTTGAAACGGTCAAAAACGATCCAATTGCTGGAGCTTTTTTTTTTTTTTTTTTGTATTTAGTAGTTTATTTTAATTTGGAAGTAATTTGAAGTATTAGGTGTTAGATTAAGCTACATTTTCCTTTCTTTTTTTTTTTTTTTTTTATGTATTTTTTGGGCATTTTGCGCCCCCAGTGATAGGAGAGAGACAGTGGGTAGGCTTGTGAAAGGGGGTGAGAGAGTAGGGGAAGACACTCTGCAAACTGGTCACTGGTGGGACTCGAACCCGGACCGGCAGAAGCAAATACATGGGGCGCCGGGCCGCCAACCACTCCACCAAACCAGCACCCCCACTACATTTTCCTTTCTTAAAATAAAGTCAGGTTAGATTTTTGGGGTTGAATATACAATTGTATAAATATGTACATATATATATATATATATATATATATATATATATATATATATATATATATATATATATATATATATATATATATATATATATTGGCTAGTCATTTGTTTACTATAATTTGATGTTTTGTATATTATTTTGTTGTCTGGTAATGACAAACTGTGGGCACTGATGTTATTTAGGTAGGTAGGTGGCAGAAGACCAGCACGCACCAGGGTGGGCCGATGTTTTTTTTTTACAGAGGCAGCAGGAGTTGTGATTTTCTTCTTTTGTTTGCTTGTTTGCCAAAAAATAAACCTTTGGAAATTACAGACCTTTTGGACATTGGCCTTCTTTTTCCTGCGTAAATCACATCCCCACGGTGCATCAGTGAGCCTTTAAGTTTGGTTAAAGTTTCAGTTTGATATTTTGGTTTTTCTTAGAGTTTTTTTAAACAAATGGTCACTACACCAATACTTCCCTAAAAGTATTAAAAGTTAAAAGCTTAAATTTTTGATTATTTCCTTTTTTTGAAGATATTAACAAATCTTTTAAAAATTCCCTGATCCACATGTGTGCCTCACTTCTTTGCTGTGCCTTGACAAAAATTCCCCAAATATCATCACAGCACATTTCCAACCTTTAAGTTATTTTGTTCACAGATGGACAGACAGACACATGCAGGAACACAAGCTCCTTTAGCAGAGATAAAAATAGAGAGCGGTGCATCTCTCTAACATTTGGTCAGAGATAAAAACACAGACTGAAACATAAATTTAAAGTCAGCCTTAATGCTGTTATGGAGATGATTCCCCTCAAACTCAGAGCTGCCAACACGTCTCATGATTCCTCCTGCAGCAGAAATCAGAGCGGAGCTGCAGATGCTGAGTCATGACTCGTTTTACACCTGGACCACCTGAATGATGAGTCAGAGCACGTCCGCTCTGATTGGTCGACACGTATGTCCCATTTAAGCAAGGCTGACATGGTGCAGGACATGACCTCGGAGATGTGGTTAGAAATTTATTTTTTAAGGTCAATGGTGAGTCAGACTGAGATAAATGGATGACACACACACACACACACACACACACACACACACACACATTCCTGTACTTGCTGCATAGTGAGGACCGAGTGAAAAGGCCTACAAAGTGAGGACCACCATTTCTACTTAACCTAGGAACACAAAAAAACTATTTTTGAACTCAGGGTGGCGCCATTACCCAATACACCGCCTTAGATTTCATTTAACACCAAGAATTAGATAAAAGTTTTTTACCAGCCAAGTGAGGACCAGACACCAGGTTTGGATTTTTAATGTTTTGAGTAGGTCTACTAGGATGCTGTTTCCATTAATGAATATTTTTAATGTAAATCTGAAATGACAAATGTTTCATTTACAAAATATGTTATCACCAGTAATGCAGCAGTATCATTTATTGAAATTGTATTTATTAAAGAGCAAATTTGTTATTTCTGGAGGGTAAAGTGCTTGTTTTATTGCCAGTTTAACTGTCAAAAGATAAAGCATAGAATATAATTTTTAAGACATTACAATAACAATTAATCCTTATATTATTAGTTAAATTTGCAAAAAGCACAATTTGTATAGGTCATGTAAATTCTGTGTGACTTTATTCTACATAAAGCCGAACTGGAATAATAGTCAAAACCAGTTGTGAGTAGCCAGTCAACAAAACTTGACATTGGTTGATCATGCAATTTTATGAAAATTTAATATGTTAAAGATCTTTTGTGGTTGAGCACACCTTTTATAATCAATCTAGTGTCAGCATCAGAAGTGTATACTTCTGTCATAAAATCCTGTTCCACAGTGTTAAACAAAAAAATTGCAAACTCCATCCATAATGAACAGAACAGTAACAGTAAATAAATTTACAGTAATAATTAATTATTACGCAGTCTTGTTAACCAAATATCCCTTTGCAACACTCCTTAGTCATGCAAAGTATAGTAGATATCCATGTAAATTTGACAGCACTTTTTGATTTAGTTTTAATTATAATCTTCTGCCTACATTTATTTGAAGTTTTTTTTGTTTTATTTACTGTAATCTACTGTAAATTTAGTTGACTAAAATATGAGGTGTAAGTGGCAAGGTATTTTTTTCCTTGTTTTTTTTCCCTTGAATTTCTGAAGTCATGTTTTACACTTGAATCAAATGAACCATCGAAAAACCTTTACCGAATGTTAGTAAAGTCTGAATACTTTAGTCTACTTACCTACATACCTACCTACCTAACATCTACTTACCCTTTATTGAATGTTGGTGAAGTCTGAATGTCTAAATGAACAGAAACAAATGTTCCTTTTGTGTGAAATGCAGTCACCTTTATTTAGGCTACCTGGCAGAGCATCTCAGTTACAACACCAGAACTGACAACAAACAGTGAACCTGCTCTACATGAATATATCAATTCATAAAGAGAGCAGCTCTGATTGGATCACTCCACAACTTATCCCACCACCACCAAGCTAAGGCAGCTGTGATTGGATGTTTCTCTTAACTCATCCAACCCTTCAACACAACCAAAGTCATTGCTTACATTCTTAATTTGTCCCTACTTTCTTACTGGAACCTCCTTAGGTTCGATGAACTTGGTAAGGCTTGTTTGACTGCAGTCCTCTCCTGGTCAGCCCAAGGTCTTTTACCTTTTCTCCTGACTTCAATTTCTGGTGCATCTATAAAACAAAAAACAAAGGAGTTTATTAGAGGCTGAGTTGATTTTAAACTGAGATCTTATTAGAACCATCTGATCCCTGCCTTGAATAAAGAATAATAGTAACATAATAAGAAATATAATAGTTGCATTTATTCACTAAAAGTATGTTATAAGCCCCCACCTTAAAATAACTTGAACTTAAAGGACACCTTAGTAACAACAAGTACACTGAAGAGATGATTTATGTGTTTTGTGCATCTCACATTTAAACTTTTTAATTTTCTGTTTACTTAAAATTCCTGATTTTGTATTTTTTCTTCTAAAGTGCATTTAACTTTTTATCTCCTTGTCTGACCCAAATACTGATGTGCTTTTTGATCCCAAATCATCTATATTAGGATTAAAATAATTTTTAATTGCATAATGTGGCACTAAAAAAAAGCCAGCAGCAATTACACCAGACAGAAGAAGACTGTACATCTGTGAGGCCACTTGACCTCCTGACCTTTCCTCAGTTAATTTAGGCAGAAAGGTTGCACTCAGTGTTTTTTTTTTTTTTCAAAAATGGTAGGAGGAGATTTTCTTCATCTGCATATGATTTGTAACTGAGTGGTGAGATTACTTTATGCACTTTCACTTATCAGTGTTAAATCACCACCATTTCATCCCTGTCAGCTGTTTCAGAGCTGCTGAAACAAACCCATGATGTTACTGCTATGAAAAGCTTTAACTCTGTAAACCAGAGGAAGGCTTTTACTGTGAAGCAGATACAGGAAATACTACGTGTTTGCAAGCAAATAAAAACAGCTGGTTAAGTGATCAAATATTCTGGGCAGTTCACTTAGGACCAACTGTCAACATTAACTTTAAAGATACTGAATTAAAGCACCCGTAAGTGGCGGTAGGCTTGAGGTAATGTTACCACCTCATATTCTAAAGTTGTGTGAGCCTGATGGCAGTCGACGCATGATGTGTCCTTAAAAGAGTGAAAAAATAAACGCTGTCTACAGCAGGAGCAAAACAGGGAAAATATCGACCAATCCTCTAAATTTTCAAACAGATTTATTCCTGTACTGCCATTCTGCCCACCTTCTGCACAGGGAGGTTTAAAATTTGTTTAAACATTTCTGCATGCTTTATTTTGACTATTTGCCAGTAGCTGTAAGTTTTCTGCTTTCAGAAAATCCTCTGAAAGCATCCTCATTGTCAATCCAGGTTTATGTTATTTATGTGAAAAAGATGTGAATACAAACCAAATCTCTCATTGGAAAAGATTTGAAAGTTTCTAGGCAGAGGTAGCTGACCTTTTTGAATTTATGTTTAGATGGTAATAGATTACTGTTCTACAAGCTATTAAAATTCAAGAATCCCTTCAGTTGTCTTCTAAGAACTTTGACTCTATGCGGTCTTACTGTTGTACATAAAATGTACAATCTGAATCAGAGACATTTTGACCAAAGACAAGGGAACATACACTAACTGATAGGTTTATTGGAATCTGCAGGAGATTAGAAATAATCTCGATAAAGGTGCAAACCTTCACAGTATGAGATTTTTACTTGTCTCCCCGATCCTCATCATCACCATCATCTTGTCTTATATATAACAATATAACAATATGTCTTTTGTTATAAAGGACCTAAAGACACTCTTGTTTGTTATTCATAATAAATGGAGATATTCAGACGTGCTGTGAAGAATGAGACAGCTGATGAGTTGGAGAGGGGGCTGATGGAAGGACTGGTACCAACATAAGGTTTAGACTGTACAGTGTTTAATACTCTGGGTGGATATGCTCTGATGATGCACACTGGTATTTTGGCTGCTGATATTTTGGAATGTCATAAAACAAAAAAAAGGACTTGAATTTTAATTACTAACTAAACTCAGATTTATTACACTTCACTCATGTAAATGTTACAAACTCACCCAAACCATCACCTTCATGTTTTTCTGTAGCTGTCTTTCTGCTTAACAGGTGGTCTTCCACCTGTCTCCTGGTGCAGGCCTCCATCTATAAAATAATATTTTTGACAGAGTTTAAGTACTTACATCTGCATCTCAGAAATGTACCAAAACTGCAGTGAAATGGGAACAAGGTCAAACAAAAACATTACCTGTTTCAGGCCTTAGATACAAACAATAATAAACCTTAACTGATCCAAATCTGAATCCAGCACAATTACCTCAAAACTAAACTGTTTCTATCTCACCATGACAGCCTGGCTCAAACAGGAGACTGTTACTCTTATGTGAACATTGATAATGCAGTTTATGTGTAGACATTCTGACCCAGAAATGATAAAGAAATGAAAAGTAAAACAGAGGAAAGGAGGAGAGAGCTGCTTCACAGCCCTCAGGTTCAGCAGTAAACTTAAACTTGACCTGATGACATTGTACAGTGTTTCATCGACTGTCTGCTCTGTTTAGTTTTTCTAAGGGCTGTAACTGGTCAAGTCACTGTCATAGTCAGTCGTGTCTGTCCGTAAACCAATGCAGATTTTCTGTCTAATCCATTTTGGGTGTCAGGTTTTTCAGGTAGTAGTCCTCAGTCTACCTTGGCACATCAGACTGGAGCGAACATGCTCATAATTTTGCAGCATCAGCATAACCACCACCACTTTCTGCTAACTCACCAACTAACTACAATCCTTAACTAATCATTAGTTATTAATCCAAAATTTTAGTGAAATTTCAGTCATTTTTTCTGGCTTTCTCCCATTCAGTAAGACCTATAATAATCTAAGTAATCAAATTTTTTTGTAATTTTTCTAGAACATGTCGGACGGTTTGATCAGACTGTTTTAGGTTGTACATGCCTACCTACTATATTTCCATCAAAATCACACTGGCTATTGAACACCTAATATTTTATTATGCCAACATAATCAGAAATCAGACTAAAAACTCTTCCAAACTTCTGTGTACTCTATGGGTAATATGTGCTATGTGAGGTGTAGAGTTATAAATAAGCTTTAATACTGTGAAACTGAATCAATCATTATTACAAATAAATAAATAAAGGTGCAGACTGTGAATGTTACAGTCTAACAGCAGGACAGAAGTGTTATAACATTTTTAGTAATACTGCATTTCAGCTGACAGTCTGATGTAACAGCTCAGGAACAGCTAATGTTAGCCTGCGGTCTTCTTAATTTATTATTTATTAACACAAACTGAAACCTTTTTCATGGGAGAAACTGGTCTCTACCTAATGACTATCTCATAATTTTCAATCAATCAATCAATCAATCAATCAATCAATCAATCAATCAATCAATATTTATTTCTAAAGCCCTTTACAGTAACCCAAAAGTCCCCCAAAGTGCTTTACAGTAGTGTCAGAAAATAAATAAGAACACTATGGATAAAAACAACATAAAACAATACTGTAAGAACGATACATAAAAGCAAAAGTTACATAAGAATACAACGGGAGGTGTGACACAGCAGCAGGGTGCATAAAAGCCATTCGGAAAGATAAAACAAATAATGACTATCTCATAATTTTGCTTTCTTGCCTCAAAATTATGTCTTTCTATCTCAAATTTTTGACTTATCTCATAACTTTGAGCTTTTTTAGCTTCAAAATTATATCTTTTTATCTCAAAATTTTGACAATTTATCTCAGAATTTCAATTTTTAATCTTATGCTGTTGACTTTTTATCTCATTTCAAAATTTTATCTCAGAATTTTGACTTTTTATCTCAAAATTTTGACAATTTATCTCATAATTTCAATTTTTATCTTATACTGTTGACTTTTTATCTTATTATTTCAAAATTTTATCTCAGAATTTTGACTTTTTATCTCAAAATTTTAACAATTTCTCTCATAATTGTTAATAATTATGATAATTATAAATAAACTTGCCTTGCCTTCAGGAGTAACAGTAGTTTGAATCATGCACATCTTGTTCTGTCACTGGTGACAACTTAGTAGAACAAGCTCAGCAAAACCTGGACATTTTAAGGGATTTTATAAAATCCCCCAGCATAATTTTAAGACTAAAAAGGGGCACATTTGAGCAAAGAGGTCGTATGGTCACGTCACTATGATTCATTAAACCACACAAAGCAGCCTTAAGATCATTTTAAGTGCAGAGAAAAAAATTACTCACCCAAGCATTTTTAAATTCCTCTTCACATTTTCTGCGGTGAATCCTTAAAGTTCTGAGTCTTCTTTTAAATCCCTCCATTTTGAAATTGTGCTGTTGAAGTGTGAGAAGAGGAGGGGCACAGCCGAGGTGCAGCTGCAGGCAGGTCTCAGCGGGCTGAACTCTTCACCTGGCTTCTCCAGCTCTGATTGGATAATTGGTCAGGGGGCTTCAGAGCTGTGGGGGATGGGCACACAGGAGCAGCTCTGGCCTCTCTTCTCATGAGAACTCATTCTAAAACTTCATTAACCCTTTCATGGTCCTCACTTTCTAAATTTCACCTAAAATAGCATTAGAAAGTCCTTAAACTATATAGAGGGACAGCTAAGTAAACAACTAATATCAAAACATTTAACTTCTTGATTTTTTTTATTGAGGAAATTTAATTTAGTTTTTTTATTAGATTTGAGACAAATAAAAGAAAGGAGTGGAGAAACAGATTAAATGCAGATTATTTAATACATCTGAAAAATAACATGAATGAACTTTGTACAGATTTTCCAGTCCTCAAATCTCAATCTGTTACACCTCTTAGAGATTGTGGGCCCCTTGTAGTGCTGCATCACCATAACACTAAATGATGTTAAAAATACCTGTTAAAATTCATTCAGTGGTTTCTGTAACTGTCTCTGATAATCTGCTCTCCTGTGATGTCTGTCTGAGTCCACTGTTCTGTCTGTCTGATACACTCCCACCTATATTCACCCTGAGACTCTCTCAGTAAATAAGTCAGTCAAGTTAGTTAAATTAAGCTTTTTTGTTACTGAGGACAAATCTTAAGGAGACAGTTTATCTGTCCTGTAGAGTTATAATATACTGTGAAGCTGTTCTGAAGGCCCTGGGCTGCTGCATACACACAACCCCAAAATCAAAGTGGGCTTATTTCCATCAGGTCTATCAGGTTTTGGTCCAGGGGATTCAGGGGCATGCATCAGTATCATGATATAAGTTGAAAATTAAAATGCATGGAGACCAAAAATTTTTTCATTAAAACAAACTACTAAATTGCTAAGGCTTGGCCCGTGGACATGGTGGACATGGGGGTTCTCAGTGGATTAGAGGTCTGAATGTTTTCTTTGGACTATTCAGGGCAGTGAGATGAACCACTGGATCAGTTTTTAAGGGTCTAGCCACATAAGACCCCCCTGTTCCATGTGTGAGGCCTACTAGTAGTGATGAAGCCTGAGCCTGTTAAGCATGCATAAATGAGTCTTGCTCCCTGGTTTTTGAGTATATGTTGACATCAAAAGATTCACAGGTATTAGGTCTCCCCTGAGTTTGGATGTGCAATATCAGATCCCTAACTCTAAAGAGGCCTTTGCAGGGGCCTGTTTCTCAGTTGAAAATTAACCCTTTAGAGTACAAAATGGCTAAAATGGCCAAAATCTCAGAGATTCATTTACTGATGTGGACCAAAACTTACAGGCTTGATACTGAGTCCAATGTGAATACTCAAGTACATTTTCAGACCTCCAGGGCCCTCGAGGCACAAACAGGGGCCAAAAAGACACGTTTCTTGACAACTGGTGCTCTTTTGCTCTCATTTGACCTCTGTGGCACTTAGAGAGATGAAACCTGGACTGTGGGACCTCTGAAAATTATAAAATCAAATGGTGGTAGAACCGTTTTGCTAGCCCCTCCCAAACAGGAAGTAGCTTCAGGGACCACCTAGAGACATGCCCTTGAGATCATTGGTTTATGGAGGTGACCTGAATAACCTCCAAAAGTTTCAGCTCATTTTAAGCAAATATGGCTGATTTATGGGACTTCAAAGTCCAGACTTGTGCAAGTTTCCCATGGCACCAGGGGGCACAGGAAAGTCGTAGAGTCACCAAACCACCACAGTTCTGCTCCAAATGGAGTCTAGTATAACATATTAAAAAATCAGCCCCAGGGTCCCAGTAATAATATTTTGACCCCAGTCCATTTCTGAAAAATAAGGTCTTGTTATCCTCTTACATCCAGAGACCATCATGCCAGATGAATGAGATCCACTCCCTCATTTATTGGCCGATGGACACCAAAACTTATATGCAACTTCTAGAGGCACCTCTGAATCTGGATTTTTAATATCAGCCTCCTAGCATCACAGAGGCCCAGATGCCAGCCTATTAAAGTTTGGAGGATTAACCCTTTCATGTCCAGCAGGCCACATTAACCAAAAAAGCTCAAAATCTCAGAGATTCATTTACTGATTTGGACCAAAACTTACAGGCTTGATATTTAGTCCAATGTGAATACTCAAAAATATTTTCAGACCTCCAGGGCCCTCGAGGCAAAAACAGGGGCAAAAAAGACATGTTTTTTTAACACTGTTGCTCTTTTGCTCTCATTTGACCTCTGTGGCACTAAAAGAGATGAAACCTGGACTGTGGGACCTCTGAAAATTATAAAATCAAATGGTGATAGAACCGTTTTGCTAGCCCCTCCCAAACAGAAAGTAGATCCAGGAACCACCTAGAGACACGCCCTTGAGATCATTGGTTTATGGAGGTGACCTGAATAACCTCCAAAAGTTTCAGCTCATTTTAAGCAAATATGGCTGATTTATGGGACTTCAAAGTCCAGACTTGTGCAAGTTTCCCATGGCGCCAGGGGGCACAGGAAAGTCGTAGAGTCACCAAACCACCACAATTCTGCTCCAAATGGAGTCTAGTATAACATATTAAAAAATCAGCCCCAGGGTCCCAGTAATAATATTTTGACCCCAGTCCATTTCTGAGAAATCAGGTCTTGTTATCCTCTTACATCCAGAGACCATCATGCCAGAAGAATGAGGCCCACTCCCTTATTTATTCATTCATTGTAATTTTTCATGACTGATGTATTTTTTCAGGGGCTTCATGGCCTGAGCACAGTGCAAAAAGACACATTTTTTTCTTTACTCTGATGATCGGGTCACAGGGGAAGCAGCCTAAGCAGGGAAGCACAGACTTCCCTCCCCCTGGCCACTTTATCCAGCTTGTCCTGTGTGACCCCAAGGTGTTCCCAGGCCAGCTGAGAGACATAGTCCCTCCAGCGTGTCCTGGGTCTTCCCCGGCTGCCTGATGGTGGGAGGTGGCTCTTAACACCTCACCATGGAGCTGTCAGGAGGCATCCTTACCAGATGTCCAAGTCCCCTCAGGTGGCTTTTCTGATTGTGGAGGAGAAGCAACTCTACTCCAAGCGCCTCCTGGATGACCGAGCTTCAGACCCTGTCCCTAAGGGAGAGCTTGGACACCCTGAGAAGGAACTCATTTCAGCCACTTGTACTCAGCATCTTGTTTTTTGAATTATAGAATCAGAAGAGATTTTTTTTAAATGGGCCTAAAACCTGAAATGGATTCTTTAAGGCCTATATTAAGGCCCAATCTCTGATTATCAAATATATATACATTAATTTAAAAATTGTCTTACATCTTTAATTTGATTCAGTAATTATTTCTGTCTCTTTCTTATTTAGCCTTTTAACATGTTAAACATGTTACATAAACCCTACTAAGCATGATGCCCTATTTTGGGACCTAATCCAAAAATGACCAGCCCATCTTTAAGTCAGTCTATCTCAGCCTAAAGGTTACTTTGGACAAAGGAAGACTTAAAATCAAGAGAAGACCTGTGAGATTTTTCTAGATATGTAGTTATACGGATATATGGTACTGAGGCCCAGTATATGAGGTTGGAAACCAGCAGATGTGAAATTGTTCATTCTTGCCTAGTGAGAAATACAGTCCCAAAGTAAAAAAAATCCATTGAATCAATAATGCTGGGAAAATCAATGCCTTTAATGAGAATTAGTGAAAAATTACAGAGATCTAAATGTCCTAAATGTCCAGGCACAGGAGTGAGACCTCCTGTTCTTTTCTCCTATCTTTGCTTGGCCTGTGTGATTACAGAGCAGCTGCAAAATTTACCACATGTATCCTTTGTTTAGTCATATCTGCGGAAGAGATTGGACAATATGGATGATTGACACCTCTATGTAGTCATCAGAGACAATAGAATCCAGGGCATTGACTAAATCAAGCTAAGCAACAGCATTGGCTGATAATGAGCCATCCAACACATGGAGTGAAATTGACACCCTCTTTCTCCAAAATGGCTGCAACAATAACTACAACAAAGACAGATACAATACAAGCTACACAGTGCAGCAAATGGCTGACACATGGAGAGACAGAGAGAGAGAAAGATTGACTAAATACTTAAAAGACAATTTTGTCTCTTTATTTTCCTTAGTTGGATTTGTTATGTTGAGCATAGAGATTAGCTACCTTGCTAGCAAAGATGCTAATGGAGACAAGAGCAACATAGATGATATCTGGGCTGTCTACTTATACAAAAAAGGTAAGCAACCACTTTAATCACAATAATGTTTACTGTTGACTTCAATATGACAAATATGTCCTACAGAGCAAATAACTGTGCTGGGAAATCATTAAGCTACGTAAGTTCAAGAAATGAAGACTTGTAAGGGCCATTGTTGTGGGCATCATATGTGCAGGAAAATTTTTTGTACTGAGTGTTCCACAGCTGGTGGACATTTATGCCTTGAAATATTTGATACATTAGTTTATATGTGCAAGTGTCTGACAGTAGGAACACTGCAAAGCTTTTTATAGTCTAAACCTCATAGATAAGCATGGTGAAGTATGTAAGTTTTAAGACAGCATAAAAGCAGGAATTCTGAGCCGAATCTAATAATAAATAATACCTACATTTAATGTTTTAAAAGGGGCTTGTGACATCAATAAAACATGCTAAATTTAGGCTAATGTCAAATTTTCATGGCCAGTTATTTATGGCCTTCATGTTTTTGAGTGAACCAAAACTGTCAACATGAATAGTCATATTATAATGGTAAAATTATCAACATTTTCTTAGAGTCAGGCCACTTCACATGGTAATGGTGCATTGGTCAACTTTTCTTTGTTAAAACCATATTTTAATCATTTTGTTTTCAATGCAAATGAGTGGATAGGCCTCTACATAAATGGAAATATGAGCTATAAATTACCCTTTTTCATTTTGTTTGATGCCAAATATTATTTTGTAGTGCTTGGGTCCCGTTTTCCTGGAAATAGAATGTCAGAGTTAAATTATGATTACATTATGCATACTTGTAAAATGCAAGCTATATTTAAATTAAAGCCCTTAGCCTTGGCATGCAGCAGGTAGATGTCTCTAAGGTTGGCGTCTGATTTACAGCTTTTAAATTTGGCATTTAAGGTGAAACTTAAACAGCAACGCTGAGCAACTACTCCTTTGGTTGTTGCACATCTAACTGTTTTTATAGCATGTTATACATTATAAAAGCAAGTTATACATTATATAAGCAAGTGAACCCTCACCACCACTGTGTAAACCCACTTTCATATTCAAACCTTTGTTATATTTATGACCATCTCCATCCTGATCTGTTTCTATGTGGTCTTGAGATGAAAAAAATGGCAAAATGTCCCTTATTGCATTTAAATACCCAGGTTAAAGGCTTAATATATATATGTAAATATATGCTTTAAACAGTCAAGCCTCTATGTAATGATCTAGTAATGATTTATCTTGTCTAAGTATAGAAGTTTTGGATCTGGACTATGTAAAATGTGGTCTAGACAAAGAGAAAAATGTCCCTGTATTGTTTTCTATTTAATACAATATAAAATTTTTAAAAATATGACAGTGGGCTTTGGACAGCATATAGGATTTACTTACTTTTCTTCTTATTATTATACCTTACATATAGAAATTTAATTCTTTAAATTTAACCAGATCACATGGAAAAATAGTATTGTAGAACAAATACAGCACAAATTCAACAATTAGCCATTGATTTATTTAACAAACCAGAACATAAGCTTCCTAAAAGGCTATGCAAAACAAAATAATAATAATTAGGATTGGCTTTCAGTACAGCAGCAGAGGATGAGGCCTGTAGGCTTAACTGTATGGGGATATTTTGGCTGCAATACCTAATTTCGGCCAGAGGTGGAGCAGGACTAATTTAGCTGCAGTTCCCAATCTCAGCAGTAGGTGGAACAGAGAGCAAAATCAGTGTGAAATTCTGGCGAGAATTTCTCAACATTGACTCATTCTGAGGACTTTTGCTGAAAATCACAGGGGAGCTTCTACATGCTATTTAGAGGTGATTTAGAGGCTGACAAAGTGAGGACCGGCCAAAATGTCCTCACTTCCCAAAAATGTTCTCACTCTGTTGGTTAAAAACTCATGCCGGTCCTCACAATGTAGTAAGTACAAGAACACACGGACACACACACACACACACACACACACGGACACATACGGACACACACGGACACACACGGACACACAGATGAATGAGTGACACGCCTCGTAAATCAGCACAAAAACATCAAACGCTGCAGCGACAGCCTCTCTGGGCCGAGCAGACCTTTCTCTCTGCCCCTGAATCGACCTCATCATCTTAAATCTTTCATTTTTTGTTTGGTTTCATGCCACACTCCCCATCATACAAACTGACTACTATCGAGTGGTCAGAGTGCCAAATTACCAAAATAAATGTATAATTAAAAAGCTAACAAAAGTGGAAATATAAAGACAAATAAATAAAATAAAAAAATATATATTGCTGCTGTATAAAGCACTACTAATAAAAAAATAAATCCATAAAAGAACAGGATAATTAATATTGCTTTAAAAGTGACACTGTCGGTGGTAAAAGCAACAAAGAAATAAAGTTAGGAAAAAACAAGAAAGGCAGTTAAAGCAATGACAACGTGGCGTTCAATGCGTGTGGTAAAAGCAACAATCAGGTGCATCTCAAAAGCAACGTCAATACTGATCATAATGTAAAATTAATGTGTATTAAAAGCACTTTTTTGGACAATTTTATTTATTTGTCTTATATTTCTTTTTTTGTTAGCCTTTTCTTTTTTAGATTTATTTTTTGATTAATACTGATAGCCACATTGTTTATTTTAAAATTGATTTATAAGCACATTTCTTTAAAATGTTTTAAATCATTTAAAAATGTAAGACACCTTGTAAATAGGCCTGTGGTCACGAGAGAGATAAACACCACTCTTTAGACTGAGCTGTAGCAACAAGGAAGAGACGGGCAGAGCTTGCCCACCACTAATTAGCTTTGCTCAAACACTGGGAGTCAATGGGTAGTGTTAGCCTGCCTCTGCCTACGGTCATCAGATAAACTCTTCAGCAAATCTAAAAGGTCCTGCATGATTGTTTTGACTGGATTATTTACTGAATTATGTTCTCTATCTTTAGATTAACACTTTACGCAATATTTGAAAGAAAAACACACAAAGCTTAACCTCAGGGCTCAAACCACCTCAGAAGTGCGTTGTTATGTTTTGGGATGGGAACTGATAAGATTTTATTAATACTAGTGCTATTAATGATTCTGCTAATTGCTCCTGTTCTTTAACGATTCTCTTATTGATTCCTGCAGATTTTCAAATGTTGGCCTGTAGATTTTCAGTGTCAACAATGTCAAACACACGTCACAGCATAGATAACTGACTCTGCAGAGTGTTTCCACTCACTTAAGGTTGTGCAGTAGTCGCCTTATGTAAAAAAAAGCCACAATTCTGACGCTTCTGAACCCTGTCAGTGAAGGAATTGATAAGGGAATTGGTTAGCAAAAAGACTCAGGATATCTATTCTTTGATGGAGCTGTCTCAATTGGAATTGTTTTTGATTCCCATCCCTAGTTTTGTTGACCTTCTTACAAGCTTGCCACCGTGGTTTGCTCGTGCACCCTGCAGTTCAGTTTTGTGTGTATCTTGTGTGTAATAAAAATGATGTGTTTTTGTTTTTCTTCCAGTTATGTGAGCCCATAGGTTTCTTTTGTCCCACCTGTGCATTTTTAGCCTCTTCAAATGTCACACTTCATGAACAGGAGCATAAAAAGTTCCTGCAGACTGAAGCTTCTCCCTGAAACACTGAATCCTGCAGCAGCTGAGCAGAAATGTGACAATGCTTTAGTCTCTGTTTGCTGTCTGACTCTTTTCATCACGACCACACAGGCTCTAAATTCCTGGTTTCTGACTCAGGCTTGAATGTGGCATGAAAACTCCTTCTGACCCTGCTGTGAGCTAACAGATGACCTCCAGCGTGAACATCTCTGTCACTGATCAGCTAAAAGTGGGGACGGGAAACAGAAAGTAAATAAGGCTGGCAGAAACTATCCCATCAAACAGCCCGACTTAAAACAAGTTGAAAAGTGAAGCCAATGCTTCAGTGATAAAAACAGCAGTTCAGTTCAAAGACAGGCCACTAGAGGTTAACTGCAAAATCACAACTCCCAAATAGACCTACCAGTGTGACATCACTGTTGTTTTATTAGCATTTCTAGTCTGTTGGCCCTGGGCAGCAGGCCCAGTGTAGACTGTAGAAAGTATGCAGAGATGCTTAAAACATAACTTCTTTTATTGGGTGCCATTGTAAAAGAGAATGTGGTGGAAAAATTGCTGTTTTTCTTTAGATTCTTGCAGGTATGATTTTTCCTCTTTGTTGACCCTTTTAGATGAGGCTATAGATTGCATCTGTCATATATATAAAAAAATTCTGATCGTAACAATTAGCCATTACCTTTTTAGGACCTTATGTATTCAGTCATGGCAGTCTTTGGAATTAACTAATATAAATATATTGTACCATATGTATTTTATGTGTATTGGTGTTGATCTGTTTGTATGTAAATGTATTTTTTGTATCACACCTGTGAAAAGGCGATTGGTTGGAGTCTAACAGCCACTCCTATTTAAGGATGGACTTTTTTGTGACACAAACATTTGCCTGAAAAAAGTCTTTCACCAAAAGTTGCAA
Source organism: Scarus forsteni (assembly GCA_036419115.1). NCBI lineage: Eukaryota > Metazoa > Chordata > Actinopteri > Labriformes > Labridae > Scarus > Scarus forsteni. The sequence goes on along the minus strand of JAZDUH010000443.1, from coordinate 1,354,479 downwards.
TTAATTTTTCTATTCTGGAAGTTGGCCAGTGTGCAGGATTTTTTCTTCAGATTTGGAAAAATTGTTGTTAACTGTCTTGTTAGTGTCACTATTAATAAATGGGTTTGACTTTACGCATGCTTTTATTGTTATCTCTTTCTTTACATACTCCCAGTGATGAAATGTTGTATGTTGGTATATTGGTCATTTTCTGTTTATAATAAGCTGGAAAAAAGAGTTATGAATTATAAAACCAATACGTCAGATCTAACATTGTCAATAATAATTACTTATTTTGCATTATGTTGAGTTTTATATTAGTCAAGGACAGTTAAACTTACATGCTGGGCCTATTACAGCCAAGCCTTCTATTTTTGTTATTATACATCATCCATAATAACATTCCTATGTTAACATTTAATATGTTTATATATTCTTTTGCATATTTAGTCACATAAACACATTTAACATCACCATTTAATGTTACTGAGAGGTTCTTACTGAAAGTAAAATTAAGTACAGAATGTTTTGGCTTTTCAGGATCTTAACCCTTTAACTACCAGCTCAACTGTTTGGCAGAGGTCGTCAATAACTTCAGGGAAATGTATTGTTTTAAAAAACAGAACAAATCAAATCCTTGTTTTGTTCCATAAGCACTTCAGGGAACAGAGAAAACTACAAAGATACCAAGAACTACATATTTTCTTGTGGGGGATTTTAAAGTTTTCAAAGCTTACAGTTGATTACGTGATGACACAAAGATGCACACATTTTAGGAGGCAAAATCAAATAGAAAAGGCAGAATGTTTGTAAATGAATAGCAAAAATAACTTAAATAGATGATATTGAGTTTGACAAATAATGTTTGATGAGTATCAGATTACATATAAAAATCATATCATTAACTGGTTAAATTAAGTATTTAAAATAATAATGATGGTAATAATATTTATTGCTTGTAGCTTTTTAAACTTTAGATCCCACACAAAGGAAATACAATTCTTTTGGTTTGTTTCCAGTTTTCTCTCTATTCTAAAACATTGACAGAAACAAACAATGATGTGTCATGTTTTTTAACACATTAAATATCCTGAATTTATTGACCAATGCAACAGTTGAGCTGGAAATTGAAGGGTTAAAGTAGTTAGGAATGACACAGAATGTGTTTTGGTAGATTGGTTTGATAATACTTCATAATCTCACAGTGTAGTTAGAACTATTGCACAGTATGATATACTGGCTTTTGTTATAATTTTGTTAATTTTATATATGTGTCTAAATACAACAGTCTCACACACTATTAAAAGATTATCACCTATAGAGCCTAAATACATATCTACTGGTTTAAAGTAGAAATTATTAAACAAAAGACAAGTTCTCTAAGAAAGTACAAACTGTACTTAAAACAGCGTACAGTTCACTCTGTACCCAGAGAGGGGCAGGAAAGCATGACCATATTTGGGCCTAAAGGGAAGTCATTTTGGATCAATGGGATCAACCATAAAAAAAAGACTGAATGAATGAAGACCTCTGATTGTGACTTAATGGCCAAAATAAATCAAGTTTGGACTCCATAGGAGTGTATAAAGAGGGGAAATTACACCAATGTAATGAAGAATTAAAAGAACGTGACTGTTGAAGGGAGATGGGGAGGAGTGGGGGGAATCCCACCCATGAGGATACACTATATTGCCAAAAGTATTTGCTCACCTGTTTTGACTCACATATGAACTTAAGTGACATCCCATTCCTAATCCATAGGGTTCAATATGACGTCAGTCCATCCTTTGCAGCTATAACAGCTTCAACTCTTCTGGGAAGGCTGTCCACAAGGTTTAGGAATGTTTATGGGAATTTTTGACCATTCTTCCAGAAGAGCATTTGTGAGGTCACACACTGATGTTGGATGAGAAGGCCTGGCTCTCAGTCTCTGCTCTAATTCATCCCAAAGATGTCATATCAGGTTGAGGTCAGGACTCTGTGCAGGACAGTCAAGTTCATCCACACCAGACTCTGTCATCCATGTCTTTATGGACCTGCTTTGTGCTCTGGTGCACAGTCATGTAGGAAGAGGAAGGGGCCAGCTCCAAACTGTTCCCACAAAGCTGTCTTGGTGTGCTGAAGCATTCAGAGCAGTGGCGTAGTTTACGTGGGGTTGGTGGGTTATGAAAACCCACGGGCCCTCTTCACCACACTTCCGATGATTTTTTGTTTGTTCGTTTGTTTAAATCCGAGGCGGAATAAGCGCAGCAGCTGCCTCCTCTGCAGCAGCAGGTTAGCACAGAGTGTAACGTGACGTCAGACTGGGTCACTGTATTATGTTGCATATTAAGGGGGGGAGACCCCTGCCGATTTGAGCTGATCCATTGGCCCATTGAAATGTGATTGGCTGAGCCGCGTATTGAGCCAGACCGAAGACGAGAGATGAAAAAAGATGAAGAAAAGACAGATGCCCCCAGAAAAATAAAATTTTAAGAGAAGATGCAGCCAAATGCGCCAAACTTCCGGATCTTTTCCGCCACAGTGGGGTCCTCACTGGGGCAGAAAACATCCAGGTGGTGGCCGGCAGGTAGACACGCAGGTAAACATTCACTGTCTACTGCTGCGACATGGTGCTACATCATCTCAACCACACAAATGCAGCGATTTCACCCATATAAATGGAGATTAATGGCTATTTTTAAACCGATAAAAAGTGGTTGTAAACAATAATGGTCCACATGTAACGGGCCATATGCTTGCACTGAAAGAGTGTTTCCCATGCATTAATTAACTCATGTTTGTTATTTTTTTATCAATATTTTGTTTCAAATCTGCATTTGCTTCTTCTGGACCATTTGACTGTGCTTGCTTATAATGCTCTTCTGTGCCATTTAAATTTTTTTCTGAACTCCACCACCGTCTGGGCATGACATTTCAGGCCTCAGAGCCATTCTGTATGAACAGAGATAATTCTGTGGTGTGGACAGAATTGTCTCTGAAGAAAATATCCACTAAATACATCCATAAAATAATCCATATATGCGTAGTCCAGATAATTGTTCAGGGCACAGACAGAAAAGCCATACATTATAAATTATTAATTTTCTTTGTCAATAAAAATGAAATCCATAGGCTTTATTATAACATTTATTATTAAGGATATATTGAGGGAGAGCATGAAAGTGACGCAGCATTAGGTGCACAGGCAGAGCGCACTTTCAGTCGCCTTAAACTGATCAAGACTTATCTGCACTCAAAAATGAGCGAGTCTCACCTCTCAAGCCTGGCATTACTTTTCATTGAGAGAGAGATGTCTGGGAAGACTAACTTGGACAAGGTTGTTGATACATTTGCAAGAATGAAAAAAAGAAAAACACATCTCAAATAGTGGCAGTAATGAGAGGTTGTATCCAGTATTTTACATTTTTTTTTTATTTTACTTTTTTTCTGTCCTCTATTTTTGTGTGCAATGCAGCATGCCAAACATGCGGGCCCCTTTGACACATATGAAAACCCATGTGGAATACATCTCAGCTACGCCACTGATTCAGAGTTCCTTTGACTGGAACTAAGGGGCCACGCCCAGCTCCTGAATAACACCCCGACACCATAATCCCCCCTCCACCAAACTTTACACTTGGCACAATGCAGTCAAGTATCGTTCTCCTGGCAACCACCAAACCCAGACTGGTCCATCAGATTGTCAGATGGAGAAACGTGATTTGTCACTCCAGAGAATGCGTCTCCACTGCTCTAGAGTCCAGTGGCAGCGTGCTTCACACCACTGCATCGACGCTTTGCATTGCACTTGGTGATGTGAGGCTTGGATGCAGCTGCTCGGCCATGGAAACCCATCCATGAAGCTCTCTGCAATGTTCTTGAGCTAATTTGAAGGCCATATGAAGTTTGGAAGTCTGTAGCGATTGACTCTGCAGAAAGTTGGCAACCTCGTTGCACTATGCACCTCAGCATCCGCTGACCACGCTCTGTCAGTTTAGGTGTCCTACCACTTGGTGGCTGAGTTGCTGTCGTTCCCAAACACTTCCACGTTCTTATATTAAAGCTGACAGTTGACTGTAGAATATTTAGGAGTGAGGAAATTTCACGACTGGATCTGTTGCACAGGTGGCATCCTATCACAGTTCCATGCTGGAATTCACTGAGCTCCTGAGAGCGACCCATTCTTTCACAAATGTTTGTAAAAGCAGTCTGCATGCCTAGGTGTTTGATTTTATACACCTGTGGACATGGAAGTGACTGGAACACCTGATTCTGATTATTTGGATGGGGGAGTGAATACTTTTGGCAGTATAGTGAATGTGAACCCAAGTGATGTCCAGAAATGGACACAAAATGCTATTTTTACAGAAGAATTGAACTTATATACAGACTGTTTCCAAACAGTTGTTTTTATTGGAATAGTTTGTGTTCTCACACTGAGGAGGGGTTCGTTTTCTCTTATCTCGTCTATGTTTGAGCTTATCAACAGTTAGTCTGTGTTTCCAAAATGGTGGCCACAGAGGAGAAGCCTCCAAACCCTCTACAAACAGCTGACATCACTCAGGCTTCATCCACAATAATCTACAGACGATGGTAATGAAACGCTGCCAGTTCTTTCCCAGAGAAACTTTCTATAAACCAACTGAACACGCACACACACAGGTTAGAGTCTCCACATAAACATACACACACACCTCCACACACAGCTGAACCTCCTACACACCAGACGGAGCACGGCAGCAGGGAACATTCAGCTCCTCAACATGAAGCTCCAACATGAACAGTTTGTGCACGCAGACAGAAAACTAGAAAACTGAGGTTCAGACTTCAGGTCTTCTGCAGACCCTCAGCTGATTCATCGGCAGTGAAACAAAAGGTTGGAGAACAGTTTTTGTTGGTCCATAAAACTCTTAAAAGTCTGTGCATTTCTGTTTGTGCTGTCAAACTCTGTGCAATAAAGTCCGTATTTTTAAATTACAAGATTCGTACGAGTAATTGAACGATAACTTGGTTTAAAACCTAAATAATTTGTTACTATACAACTAATTTTCAGTATACATAGGGATGTCCTGATAAAACTTTTTCACCTCTGATATGATACCAATATTGCAGACTTGAGCATTGGCTGATATCGTATCGATCCAATCCGATATCAGCAGGAATCAAACAGACTTTTATTACTTATTTTGTAAATAAGTCAGAAAGGGCTTGATCAGGTGAGATTACTCAAACAGAGAACAGTAGTCAGCAAGAGTAGGTATGAGAAAAACTGACCCATTTGTTATTAACCAATGGGTTCAATACATTTAACCTTAAACATAAGAATATAGTACAAAAAGATAACATAAATAGAAAATAAATTAGGAGACCCTGAAAAGTAACCTCAATAAATCCAATAAAAACAAAAACATATATTTTAAAACTGCAAAATAACCACTGTGTTTAACTTCAACATAAGCATATTCTACAACTAAATTAAATAAATAAATGACAATCAACTTCTTATATTGGATTGTATTGGATCATAGATTTTAAATGCAGGCCGATATAATCCGATAATTGTTTTTCTACTGATATCAGACCGATATCTGATATCAATAACGGATCAGGACACCCCTAAGTTTTTATAATAATACTGATCATCATTACCTCCGCCAAGGAGGTTATGTTATTGGGAGAGTTTGTCCGTCTGTCCGTCCGTCTGTCCGTCCGTCTGTCCGTCCGTCCGTCCGTCCGTCCGTCCGTCCGTCCGTCTGTGAACAAAATAACTCAAAAAGTTATGGACGGATTTGGATGAAATTTTCAGGAAATGTTCAGCATGGGAAAAGGAAGAACTGATTCGATTTTGGTGTTGATCCGGAGCAGCGTCTGGCCGCCATGATGAAAAATGTGATTTTGTTGAATAACTATTGAACTAAAATAGATATCATTATGAATCCAGTTGCTCATGGTACGTTTTCATGGTCAAGGAATCTAAATATTGACATGAAATAAAGGTAGGAGTAATATTTATGGTCAAAATGACAATATGGCTGAGGACTGTGGCACTGGCTGAGGTCTGCGCTCTCCGAGTGCTTTCTAGTTTACGATTTTTTTGGTGCCGATTTGATTTAAATTGCTATTCTGTAATATTGTCGACTTTTACAACCTTCAGTTAGCTTTTTTAACACCAGTGAAAAAGATGAACAATGATGATGCCTACAGACTATATCAGGAAAAATACACATCACATGTGAGTCTGTTTTTAGGATTTATTCAGCAATATATTTTAGCCTGCTGTTTCTACTCTCTCTTCAAAAGCCTGGACTGCATTTAAAAGAGGCTTATTAACACAGACTAAAATGATAAAAAATAATAATCGATTTTTTAACAAAAAAGTTGATTTAAAAATCGTCAAACAACAAATCCCGATACTTATGTGAATTGTTTTTTTTTTTATCCCACCCCTACTATTAATTATTGTAAAAGACATCAAATTTTAGCTTAGAACAGATATTTTGTGAAGAAGTCAATAGTTTGTACATACTTAATTTGGACATATATGATTATAAATACAAGAGTGTGCATTTAAATAAGTATTCATGCAAACATTACAGATGATATTTAAATATGTGTATATACTAAATATAATATGCATATGTATTTAGATATGTATAAACATATATCTAGTACATACAGTAATATTTCATGGAGGTGCTTGTGAATTATTGATTAATAATAATAATAGTAAATATTATATATAGTATAATATTTTGTTATGTTTTTGTTTCATAATGGATCTGATTTGTAAGGAAGGGGCAGGACTAGATAAGCTCTTCACTTCATTCTGTTCCTCCTCAAACAGAGTGTTATGTGAGATAACTGCATTTGTACTCACATTTTAAGTTTAGTTTTTTAAAATTTTAAGATGTCATGATTGTTCATTGGACTTTTTTTCATTTTTTAAGTTTGAGATGAATAAAAAATTAAATGAAAATGAGTGTCACCTTTTTGATCAGCCTTGTCTCTTGTGGCATTATGTAGCAGAAGATATTGAATATGTTTCTATTGTATTTCATTGTATTGTTGGATTTTATCTGCATTTTATCCTCAACATTTTGTATTGTTTCTGTATATATTTTGTCAATAAAAAACATTTTGATTTGTGTTTAACTTAATGCCCACATGCCAAAACAAATGAAGAAAAGCAACTTCCAAAGTTAAACAATCTTAAAAATGAGCTATGTATATATGGTTGCATCTATCTATCTATCTATCTATATATATATATATATCTATATATATATGCATTTTTCATTAAGGGAATGGAATTCTTTTTTGTATGGTTTTTATTTTGGGCATATTGTGCCTTTATTGATAGGAGAGAGACAGTGGATAGGCTTGTGAAAGGGGGTGAGAGAGTAGGGGAAGACACTCTGCAAACTGGTCACAGGTGGGATTTGAACCTGGACCGGCAGAAGCATGTACATGGGGTGCCTGGTTGCTAACCACTCCACCAAACCAGCACCCCATGGAATTTTTTGACTCCTTATATGAAGTGGAGGTGGTCTCCATTTTTTTTTACAATGAATATTGCAATATTATTTTACTGTCGAGAGTTTTTTGTAAACGTTGATGTATGTTTTGACCTGTCATTTCCTGTTTGTCTCATTGGCTCGCAAGCTGCACCATTTTAAGTTGTTCTTGCAGATCTGTGTGAGCGCAGAGCCCTTTTGAAAACGCAAAGGAAAAACTTTTCTGTTTCTGTCGACAGTGTTGTCGTGTAAACGGGCTCAAAGTCAAACCCTGTGATAGAAAATATGATTCCCCAGAAAATAATTCAAAGAAGCTGCACCAGCCCCAAGTGACTTACTGCAGAAGGCTACAGACGTTAGGGACTGATCTCACCTTTAAAGGCTAATCAAACATTAAGCTTGTTTAAAATAAACTAACTCAATATTAAGCAGAGCAAAACATTTGTGATTTTTGATCTCTTTGTAAATATGGCCCCCATAGTGTGTGTGAAAAAAAGTCCCTTGTACAAGTGTAGTCGATCATTTACTGTTTGGTCCCTTACAGTCAAAAATAGAAACATTTCATATCACATCCAGATTTACTCATGAGTCAAACTTTGTTTAAAATCTAACTTTAGTTTCTTTTATGGTCTGGTTTGACCGCACATGATGACCGAGGACTGGACTCAGACTCAGATAATGGACAGAGCCTCAGTGTGTGTGTCTGCGTGTGCTTGTGTGTGTGTGTCGGGGTAACATGACCACCTTAATTAACAGCATGCACAGGGTCTTATTGTTCTGCAGCACAGTGAGTCACCAGCTGTCCAGAAAACATGACAGTGAGTGTGTGTGTGTGTGTGTGTGTGTGTGTGTGTGTGCTGTTGGTCGATGTGTAAATGTTTAAATTAAAGACGGGGGAGGGTGACAGACAGACAGAGACTATAGTGCTCGAGCTAATGAACAGGATTTGGTCATGATGAACATATAACTTAAAAATAATAACATGATTTTTCAAGAACATTTGCAATGTTGATTCATTTGTGAAGATAAAAAAAAACAGCAGCATGTTTCTCTGATGGCTGCAGCAACATTTATCAGTTCACACAAAATGAAAGGCATCCCCCATCCTGCTTCAGTCGGAGCCAATATGTAGTTCTTTTAAATTATTAATATCATTGTCATGTGTTTGCATAACATTATTTTGCTAACATGTCATCAATCAATCAATCAATCTAAATCTGTGAATTCATAACAAGTGTTATCTAAAGATACTTCACAACAGAGCAGCTAAAGACACGCTCTTCATTTATACATACACAGATATACATACAAACATATATAATACATATATATGTATACACAAATTAGGGGTGGAAGAAAAAAATCAACTCACAAAAGTATCAGTTTTTTTTGTTTGATCATTTTTAAATCGATTTTTTCCACTTTTAATTGCTTCATTTTAGTCTGTGTTAATAAGCCACTTTAATGCAGTACAGGCTTTTGAAGAGAGAGTCGAAACAGCTGGTTAAAATATATTGCTGAATAAATCCTAAAAACAGACTCACATGTGATGTGTATTTTTCCTGATATAGTCTGTAGGCATCATCATTGTTCATTTTTTTCCACTGGTGTTAAAAAAAGCTAACTGAAGATTGCAAAAATCTGCAATATCGTAATACCGCAATTTAAAACGAATAAGCACCTAAAAAAATCATAAAAAATCAGAGACAAAGGGATTAAAAATAAGACTTTATGATGGACACAAACCCATGAACGCCCAGATCATAAATCTGTCCTCATCACATTTGTCTCTGCTGAAGATAGATTCAATCAATCTTTATTTATGGAGAATAATATCTGTTGAATATAAATATATTAAAGGTAGTTACTGAGGATAAATCTTATTTCCATCAAACTGTGATCAGAGACTTTTTCTTACTTGTTAGCTTGTTAGCTTGTTAGCGGGCAGCGCGGTGGTGCAGCAGGTAGTGCATGTGCTGTGTTGGTCATGGCTTTTCTTTGTGGAGTTTCCATGTTCTCCTGAGCATGCGTGGGACTCCAGATAGACCTGAGGCGTTAGTATTGTTAAAAGCAAACTCTAGACCTTCCTTTTTAAATCTGGCATTTAGCTGGATTTTGTTTTAATCTTGTGATTTGTATTATACATGTTTCACTCTATTTTAGGGTCAGAGTTACTATTTTATGTTTAACCACTTTGTACTTATTTTCTTTCAATGTTGGGTTTAAACAGTTTATTTATTTAAGTGTTTTTTTAATGAACTTTTAGCGCTTAATTACCTTTGACACATCCTATCATGCTTTTATTCATTTAGTCTTTACTTTGGTGTTTCCTCATTTTTAATTCAAGATAGCATTTCCTCAGTCCTCTGTTGTTGAATAGTCCTGATGAGTGTACGTGTGAGTGGCTGTTAAATGTGGGCTGAGAGAGTGGGTGGGGTTTCATATTTTTACCTCCGCCAAGGAGGTTATGTTTTCGGGAGAGTTTGTTTGTCTGTCCATCCATCTGTGAACAAAATAACTCAAAAAGTAATGAATGGATTTTGATGAAATTTTCAGGAAATATTCAGCATGGGAAAAGAAAGAACTGATTTGATTTTGGTGTTGATCCGGATCAGCGTCTGGCCGCCATGGCGAAAAATGGGATTTTCGTGAATAACTACTGAACTAAAATAGATATCATTATGAATCTAATTGCTAATGGTATGTTTTCATGGTCAAGGAATCTAAATATTTCGATGAAATAAAGGTAGGAGTAATATTTATGGTCAAAATCACAATATGGCTGAGGACTGTGGTGCTGGCGGAGGTCTGCGCTCTCCAAGTGCTTTTCTAGTTTATTATTGTATTTCATTTTATTATAGTTTTTTATTTCTATTCTTCCCTTGACTCTTATCTGCTTGTGGACTTGAATGTTCAGCATTTTGTGCTGCGTTTTTATGTTTGAAAAGTTCTTTATAAATAAAGTTTGACTGATTGAGTGTGACGTCTCTCTCTGTGGCGCTCTGCCTCTCACCTGCTCTCAGCAGGGACAGGCTTTTTGTCACTGGTTCCTGCTTCCTGTGGCGAGGGAATCATCACTTCCTGTTTGGCCTTTAAGTAGGAACGTTGACCACCAACAAGAAACACTGAAACTGAGACTCAAGAATCTCCAGCTGGAAAACATTTCCTGTGGCTCTAAAGATGTTGAAAAGCTGGAATGTTTTTCATAAATGCCTATAATGGAGACTCAGGACTAAATATAATTTGAAGAATACATAGAGGACTTCACAAAGTCAAATCAAAAAATACCTTACTCATAAAACAAAGGTGGGAAAAGGAAAGAATAACTCACTAATCACAGGAGAAAGCTGGGAAAGATATTGTGGGAGTCAATGAAAAATTACAAATTCCACTTCTGGACAGTATTTGGGTGGATCTAAAATATAATTAGATATTTTATTTAACTGTACAGAAACTTCACCGCTCAGGCTCTTCCACCTGCTGGAGGATCTGTGGATCCCAGGAAGCCAATCATTTTCATCTGTTTTGGGCTCGTCCCACAGTCAATAGGTTCTAGTGAGATATTCATAAAGAACTGGTAAATACATTTGAGACAGACTTTTAACTGGGAGCAACTCTTTATTGGAATTTTATTGTCATCAACAAAGAAGAAAAACAAATATTTGCTTTCAGTTATGAGCATCGCTGCCCGGAAGGCAATTACTAAAAAATGGCTCAAGTTAGAAGCTCCAACTTTAGACGACTTGTACAATATTATTTATGAAATATATACAATAGAACGAATTACCTTTTCATTGAGGCTTCAAAGTAAAAAATTCCATGAATTGTGGGAAAATGGAAACTCCACATCCTCCCTAAACGCCCCTTTTTTGTTTAAATTCATATTTATTTTTCAAGACACATACTGAACAACATGTATTTTTGTTTTATCAGATAAGAGTTACCTCATGTTCAAATGTTAAGTCTAATTCTGTGTGGTTGTTATTATTTTATTGTGAAAATTGAAAAATAAAACATAAAAAAAAGAAAGAAAAGAAAAACTCAAATGTTTCAGCTCAGAGCTTCACAAGGCAGATTTACCTGAGGACAGGTGTGGAATGTAAACTATCCAGTTGCTTTGCAAGGTTAAAAATTAAATTTTGACACAAATCAATTCATTCAAACTTTGTAGTAGTGGAATAATGCTCAGCTCTCTGAAATACTTCATGTTTTCATTGTACATTTTCTCCAGTACTCCTAAAATAGCTGAAAGGTAAAATAACTTGTACAAATAAATCATGTAATAGTTCAGTCTCTCTCTCAGGTAACTTGGTTTTTGTCAGTAGATCACAATGAGGCGCTCACAGTGAAGAGCAGAGACTTGGCCTGCAGACCACATGGTGACCTGACAGCACAGACGACTGACGACTGTCTAATTCTGGTAGGAAATCATGGTTTGATAATCAGCTGCATAATGAACATGAGTGAAGTCTCACAGACCACCCTGGTCTCCCTTATATCCAGTAACATCAGGCTAGAGTTTAAAACTTTCTACATCAGGGATGTGGGAAACGTGAAAGTTTTTACTCACTGCCAAGGACAGATAGTCTCAAATTAAGATTTATAATTTATTCCACAAAATGAAGAATAGAATTTCATCAGAAACAGTTCAGTGTCTGATTGCTACCCTCAGTTCCAGCTGCTTGTAGTTCAACAACAACTTTGTGCAGCAGTTCCTCCTTTGGACTGAACACCTGTTGTTCAACTTAAAGGTGTAGTCACTGATCTTCTAATCTTCTAATCGAATGCACTATTTGTCAAATTCACCGTATTTCTCCTCTCCATCCACAAGATGTCCCCACTGACAGCATGTTGAAAAAAAAGTCAGGTTTCAATACACAGCCTTGGCTCTGAATTTCAGCAGGTAAATACTGTGGCTCGGGCCGAGCCACCAAAACAAAGTACACCCCCCACATCCAGGGGGTGATCATACTCATGCGCAGATCAGACAGAAGGGAGAAGTCGTGGGTTGCGTGGCGTCTTGATTAAGCGTAAGAGACACACAATATGTGCAGTAGCAATGGCTGAAAAAAAGCCCAAAAGAAAAGGTCAGAGGGGCAGAAAGTGAAAAAGAAGGGCTATGACCATGAAAGAACGAAGACCCGGGTCAACATTGGTGTTGCTTTCCAACGGTGGAGGGAACTCCGCCAATTGAAAGACCTGAAAACGGACCCGGATGTTGCCGTCTGTCTGCTGGATAGGTAAGCAACATTAGCTTTGTGGTGCTTCACATAACAGTAACAGCCGTCAGGCATTCATCTTATTGTCTAATCTGCCAGAATGTACTGTTGTCGTGATGTTACCAATATTGTCAGTCCAGTTTTCTGACGAGTCGGGGTTACCTTAGCTACGTTGGTCAGCTACGCAGTTTCTACGGCCGTTTCCATGACGATGCACATCCATCAGCTTTCGGGGGTGAAGCCAGGGGTGAGGTATGAAGGGAGAGGCGGGTCTAAATTTGTTTATCAACAACCTCTCCACTCGTTTTCTCCCACATCGCTGACTACACCTTTACGGGACAGTGTCATTTGAAATCTCTTTATCCTGTCACAATACTGAGACAAGCTGCAGCTGCATGTGGCGAAAAAGGCAGACACGACTGCTTTTTAATGCATATGTTGAGTGACATCACAGTTCACCTGTTCGAGCCAGAGCTGGGCTGTGATCGACCAAAGTTCTGCTGAGATGAGCGTTACGTCTACGTTGGCAAACATTAAAATCAAAAGAGAAACATCACACTTTCTCAGCTTTGGCTACATCGACCTGCTGAGCACAGCAAGAATAAGACGAACTCAATGTTCCAATGCTTCTTGAACAAATACCAAACATCCCAGAAAAATATGAAATATTGCATCTCTAGTTTTCATCTTTACATGCCAGACTTTTTCATATTTTCTCCACGTTTACATTTATGGATATTTTAAAATTGGCTTGATCGGTGAGCATATAGCCCTTAGCCAAGAGTTACTCACCCCTGCTCTAAGTGGTCAAGAGAGTTAAAATTATAATTATTACACAAAAAAATATGGGATGGATTTTGCTAAATTTTTCAGGAGATGTTGGTAATGGCCCGACAAAAATGATTAGCTTTCAGTGGTGATCCAGATAATCTCCATTTGTGAACAATGCCTTTTGCTCAGTAACTGTCTATGTAATAATGATATCAACATGATTCTGAGTGCTCGTGTGAGTTTTCAGGGTTATGAATCATATTAGACTACTAAGGTAACTTTATCATGAACTGTTGCTTATAGATGGAGAAGCAAGATGCTCTCTGAGTAGGCCTGCTTTCTAGTTTTGGTTTCGGACATGGACTGACTAGTAAGTCATTTTAACAGTTTGCCCAGTAGAGACCAAGTTTGACCACTAAAGACCTAATCTGGGTATTTAAGACTCTGTGAAGACCCAGCTGGATAACTGAAAATCCAGTTTGACACTTAAGACCAGTATAAGACTAGAGACCAGTTTGACACTGAAGTCCCAGTTGGATCAGTAAGGACCCAGTTGGATCAGTAAAGTCCCAGTTGGACCAGGACAGACCCAGTTGGATCAGGACAGTCCCAGTTGGACAAGGACAGACCCAGTTGGATCAGGACAGTCAGAGTTGGACAAGGACAGACCCAGTTGGACCAGTAAAGTCTCAATTGGACCAAGATAGACTCAGTTGGACCAGGACAGATCTAGTTGGACCAGTAAAGTCCCAGTTGGACCAGGACAGACCCAGTTGGACCAGTAAAGTCCCAGCTGGACAGTACAGACCCAGTTGGACCAGTAAAGTCCCAGCTGGACCAGGACAGACCTAGTTGGACCAGTAAAGTCCCAGTTGGACCAGGACAGACTCGGTCACGGAGCAGGACTTACGGATCTTGGCCAGGCTGGCCAGCAGTAACCACGTCGCGATGATGTACGGAGTCTGGACGTAGCTCCACTCCCACTGGACGATCTTGTACCCTCCGCCGTGATGATGGTCTCCTCCTCCCCCCACCTCCGCCTCCTCCTCTCCGGGACCGGCCGGCTCCTCCGCCGCTGACCGGGCCAAGGCTTCGCCGGGAGCCCCGTACTCCTCCCGGGGCGTGTGGAGCGGCGGCGGCGGCGGGGCGGAGGGAGAGAGCGGCGGGGAGAAGCCGAGCCCCGGAGCGCCGGTCCCGGGCAGGTCCGCAGCCGCAGCGGCCGTCAGCAGCAGCATGAGCCCGAGCAGAGGCATCTTCTCCCGGTGATCAGCGCGCTGACATCCCCCCTCTCCTCCAGGAGCTTTTATACCGAGACACGGAGAGGACGCGGAGCCGGAGCCGGTTTACTATGACAACACACTCACACACACGGACACACAAACACCGACTCACACACAGAGGGAGGAGGGACACAGCTGCACGTGACCACGGCGTTAAAGAGACGGACACACTGCAGGTAAAGGATCACAGAAACACCTGAACACGTCAACTCATCATCAATTACCAATCAGCAGTCAAGCACAGGCAAAATAAACTTTATAAAAGCTTCAGGCGAGCAAACATTGGGCTTTATTCAGTTAAAAACTAAATAACAGAGATGTTGACAGGGACTTTGGGCCCTGCAAGACATCACCTCTGCCCAGTTTCTTTAACCAAACATCTGTCAAACAAATAGGCTAATTAAAAAAAAAAATACAAAATTAGACTGATTATACTTTTAGAGGCAAGTTGTTCTGTTAACCCTTTGACTATCAGCTCAGCTGTTTGGCAGTTGTCATCATTAAATTCAGGGATATTTAATGTTAACCCCCCCCCCCCGGAACAAATCGAATTATTGTTTTGTTCCTGTAACACTTCAGGGAACAGAGTAACCTCTAACAAACCAAAACGTAGACATTTTGTTGGTGTGAGACTGAAAGGTTTTAAAAGCCAACAGTTAATTGTGTGATGGCATAAAAATGCACAAATATTTGGGACAAAATCAGTTAGAAAAGGTACAAAGGTCTGTAGACAAATGCAAATATAACTTAACTAACCTAGATATTGAGTTTGACAAAAACAGACAATGAATTACAGACTTTATGTACATTATAGCATCATATCAGTAAATGGTTAAGTATTTCAAATAATGACGATAGTTATAATATTAGTTGCTCTTAGCTGTTGAAACCTTTAAATCCCACAAACAAAATTTCAGTTCTTTTGGTTTGTTTGCAGTTTTTTCTGTCTCAAAAAACATTGACAGAAACGAATAACTACAAGTCATGGTTATTTAACACATTAAATATTCCTGAATTGAATGACCTCTGCCAAACAGCTGAGCTGAGAGTTAAAGGGTTCAAGACACAAATAAGCCTCAAACAGAGAAGAAAACATGCTTAAAATTGATACATAAACTGTGGTGGACAAAGTATCAACTTCATTGCTTGAGTAAATTTAATAATACTAGTAAAATATTACTCAAATGAAAGTTGTTCAGTCAATTTTTTTTACTGAAGTTAAAGCACTGGAGTAACTGCTTTAGAAAATACTTAAGTATTAGATTTTCGTTTTAATGTCAGTGGATCATTGTATTTTTTTCCACAATAAATGCACAAAACCCAATGACTGGAACAACCTATAGAATTGCTTTATCTTAGCAATATTAGCTCAACGTTTAAAGTCTGAGTAGCGCATGCAAAACATGTACCTGTACAGCATGATCGCTTGAACAAATCACACGCAGATCAAATTTTAGAGGAAAAAATACATTTCACCCACCGACTTTAATGCTATACTTAAGAGTAATGAGACCCTTTAAAAAAATGTGGTGGGGTTAAAAGTACAATATTTGTCTTTAAAATGTGATAAGTTTCCAAAAATAACAATACTCAATTAAAGCTATGGTCTACGATTTGGAAGCTTGGTACATCTTAATTACACCGTTTATAAGGCCGTTATAGTCCTATGGTCCGATCCACGCAATATAAAGACCAAAAAGAATGAAAAAAATCCATTCAGTATATCTGCTGCAAAGCGGCTTAATAGTTAACCAATCCGAACCGCGGGGAACGGCGGTCCGGATTGGTCCCTGAGTCCATCCAATCTCCTGTCTTCCCTGCTCCACACCGTCCCGCCTCCTCCCCACTACCTCCCTCATGTACCGGTGCACATTTATTGAAGCGTCATGGAGCCTGGAGAAGACCAGCACCGAAACCGGGAGGCCGCTTCTGTTACCCTCCACATCAAAGGTTTCGAGGAAAAGGCTGAAGTAAGGAAGAAATATATCTGAATATATATTGTTAGGAGGAGACACGAGCTGGGGGGCGTGATCTTGGAACACGGAGGGGAGAGATGAGTGAAGGGGGGGCAGGCTGCATTTTTCAAATCTGTCTCAACAGCCAAATTGGTTTTCAGATTGTAGACCCTAGCTTTAAAGTACAGTACTCAAGTAAATCTACTTCAATACCATACACCCCTGACAATAAATGAAACATTTAACTGCTTAATATTTATAATTTTCAATCATTTAGACCATTTTAAGCATTTCATATATTTTTTAAAACATTTATCCTTATCATCAATTATTATTAAAAACCCTTGCAGTCGTTAACCCTTCATTAACCCTTGCAGCTCCAAGCCATATTCAGATTTTTTTTAGTGTCTCAACTTGTTTTGTGACAAAACCGTTTGAGGCCTCTGCAGCCTGAAGCTCCATCGTTCCACTGAAGAAAAAAGCAGCCCCTGATCATTAAGCCCCCCCTCCACTGTGACAGCTAGACAACCACAGAATAAATCAGAGAATAAAACTTTTATCCACCTTTCAGTGTCCCATGTTTGGTGCTCTCCAAATTCCAAATGGGCAGTTTTGTGGCGTTGAAGGAGTCAAGGCCTTGACATTTTTACTTCTTAAACCTTCTCTGGTAGATGTTGTTTGATGGTTATTGAACTGCAGTCACATCAGTAAAACCCTTAATCTGGGCGGTGGATTGTTCCACGTTTTTTGGTCACCACTCGACTAACCCTTTGACTGGAATTGTAACCATGTGGTTGACTTTTTGCTACCGCTGTATTTAAAACTCTGAAAGCCCATATCTATCTGTCTGTCTATCTATCTATCTATCTATCTATCTATCTATCTATCTATCTATCTATCTATCTATCTATCTATCTATCTATCTATCTATCTATCTATCTATCTATGTGTGTGTACATATATATATATATATTTATATATGTGTATATATATATATATTATATACACACACACATATATGTGTATATATGTATATATATATATATTATACACATACATACATACATAAATACATATATAAACATAATATACATACATATATATAAACATTTGATCAGAAGTCTTAAAGTCTGCTTTTTCTCATTCTACTTAATGTGTTGAGTAAAGACATTTAAGGTGAGATAATATAAAGAAACAGTCCAAATAAGAAATCAAACAAACTTGTCATTGTTTATTAATAACCTTTATTAATAAAAGCAACACTTTCAATCTTACATTTATTTTTCCTAAAATGTTCATCTTTAAGTTAAAACAGTCTTTTTCTAAACAATTTTTGTGCCTGAAACAATGAGAAAAATTTACCTACAAGTCACACAAACTGACCTAAAGTGCAAAAATAAGTGGACTGTACAGACGATATGTGCTCAGACTGAAGACTGTACATCTGCCAACATGTCAGGAAATAACACACAAACAGAGAAGCAGTGGTAGATATGTCGAGCAGTTATGTACCAGCGTAATGATCTTTTGTTTTTGGTTTGGTTTATGCCTGAGAACATTCAAAACTTTTCAAAACCTGCAGACTTCCTGCATGTTTGGACAATAACGGCAAAAAGCTTGAAGACAAATTATTAATCTCATAGAAAACTGTAAATTCTAATAATTTCATTTTTTAAGAGCTTATTTTAAAAGGCCCTGATGTGGGTTTGTTCTCTTTAATCTGAGCTGTTTGCAGTCAAATCTTTGGTGTCACATTCAGAAACATTCACGTCAAAGAGCAACAAGAAGTCAGTTCAATGCATGAGACGAACCAGCAAACAAAAACTCCAGCACAGCAGAGCTTCTCCAAACCGAGTCACGGACATCACGCTGACGATGTCTCCATGCTGGTTTGGGTTCAGTCTCTTTCATGCACATCGTTCCCTTCTGGTCGATCAGAGCTTCTCTGTGGTCTTGTTGTTCAGTCCGAGAGCCTGAACCACGTCCAGAGTGAGACCGCTCTTCAGGGTTCTTCTCACTGAAACACAAACATGTTCTTTTATTCATTCAGTCACCAGTAAGCAGCTGCAGATGGTTAACTTAAGAACACTAACAGACAAGAAAACGTTTTTTAAACTTTTAAATTCCTGACAGTGACCACAAATGTGCATCAGTGCTGTGGACAATGGTTCATTTTGTGATACAAGCATGAAATGTGGTACAGTTATAGCTAAAGGCATTCCAAAAAGATGTGGATATGAAGGCATTAACACTTTTCAACATGGCACCAATGGCAGCCATTTTTCAAAATGGCCGCCAGTGATAAAAGTTTTCAATGTTCCTATCAGGGCTGGATATTTACTGATATTAGAGACCTAATTAGTTTAATTTGTCTACCATACCATCGGAAAGGGGGGCAGAGGTTAGGGAAGGGCTAGGCCTGTCATGATAACAAATTTTGCTGGACGATAATTGTCCAAAAATATTATTGCCGATAAACGATATTACTGTCAATGTTATTTTGAAACACTATTTTTTCATGAATGTAATCATATGTCGAAATAAAGTGAGCACACCATGTCAAAAGCAATGAACTTTAATTTCTTAAGAGTATTTAACTGTAATTGGAAAGTTAAGAGCCCTTAAATAAAATACATTAAACAATATAATAAATTAAACAAAAAAAGAGGGAAAAAAAAAAAATGAAACTGTCTTTTGGGGAAAAACTGCATGTAAAAAATAATTGTAAGAATCAAAAACAACAAAAAAATAGACCCTGTCTGTTCAGGAAAAAAAACAAACTACAATAAAATCACACACAACAATGAAAACAACAAATAAAATGTAGTTTATGCAGTTCAGGAATTGTTTATGACAGTCAATTCATACTGTCTGTAACATTTCCTGAATTGCTGGGTAGCATTTCTTTTGCAATGTAGCGAATAACGCTGCCTGTGAGCGTGCACCATTTTGCGCTGTTTTATTTATATTTACTTTGCAGGCCAAACGCCTCAGTAAGCGCTGACTGTCAGGACGAACACTCAGCTGCACCTCCCCTTCTTTGTCGCCACTACTTTCAAACAAATGCGACATATCAGACCATCGGTGTTCATGAGCTCACACCTTGTTCTTTCTGTTTAAAATCAAAATATTCCCACACTGGGACTGTGGCAGCCGGCTTAGGAACTGTCGTTTACATGCCATCATTCATATTAGTGTTTGTTTCCTGGTTACTCCTCACGACGCTCACTTCAGCTTTGTGTGCACGAGCGGCCCCACCTCCCCGTGAATGACTGACAGATGCATCACTAACCCTAACCCCGCTCATTCCACCAGAGAACCAACACGCCCCGGCGTTAAGAAAGATGAACAGAGTGAGCAATTTTCTCATCCAGCCCGTTTGGTAGAAAGAGAGGAGGAAAACAAACATGCATGCACGTGTCAATTTATCGACGCCTGCAAACTTAACAAGGATGTTTTTATTTATTGTCCGGTTAATTGATTTATTGATTATCGTGACAAGCCTAGTAGGCTCATAAATGGGTGTGGCTTAAATAGGGTCTGTTTTCGAAAAGATGGAATGGAAATTGAGTTTGAGGTTGTTGTTTTTGAAGCCTGAAATTGATGCAGTTTAAACAAAAGTTGCTGCATGCTCTATTTGTTTATTAGAAAATTAGATAACCCTCAAAACGTAGCTTCAGATTAATATTTTTGATCTCAAGAGCAAGAGAATCATTTCAGATTTACACTACAGTTTATATGAACTTTAATTAAGTTTCAGAGAAGTTTTTTTTATTACAAGAGTACAAGAACTATTTACAGTTTACACCAAGTTTGACATAAACCTGGGGTGCTGGTTTGGTGGAGTCGTTAGCAACCAGGCACGTCCCAGATGCATACTTCTGTCAGCCCGGGTTCGACTCCAGCCTGTGACCAGTTTGCAGAGTGTCTTCCCCTACTCTCTCTCCCCCTTTCACAAGCCTATCCACGGTCTCTCTCCTATCAATAAAGGCACAAAATGCCCAAATAATACATTAAAAGTTTGATATAAACCTGAACTACAAATAACCTTCTGTGAATCAATGAAAACATTTTTGGTACTTTTCTGGTGGAGGGAAAAGGAGAGGAAGGATAATTTTATTATTTTTTTAAGTGATGCATAAATTGGGGTTAAAATATGAAAAGAGAGAGAAAGTGCCTTCGTCTGTCACAGATCAACTTTCTCCTTCACAGAATCATTTTTTCATTCATCATCATCCATTATTATCATCCTTGATAAGAATATTGATGAGAAAATGATCATCACTGGTGGCCATTTTGAAAAAATGGCTGTCATGGGTACCATGTTGAAAATTCAGGATGCCTCCATATCCAGTATTCTTGGGAATGCCTTTGGCTCGAAGTGTACTAAATTTCATGCTGGTATCACAAAAATGAACAGTTGTTGTGGTTATCTCCTCCAATATTTCGGTCCATGCTGATGAATAAACAGCATGAGACCAGAACAGAGCCTGTGTTTCTGAATTTTCATTTATGTTAAAATGTACAACACTTTATTGCAAAGTCTTGCCCTCCCAAAAATACATGTTTTCTAACTTATCTTATATTAATACCATTTAATATGTTTCTCTCATGACATGTGCTGATGACCTCTTGACCAGGTAACCCTTATAAAAGAGATGTTAAATGGGTCTTTTATCTGATTAAATAAAGGTTAAATTAAATTTAAATTAAAAAATCAAAAGAAGAAACTAATAACTATAGCTAATTACTTTTTTAAAGTAACGAGCCCAACACTGCTAATAAGTGCCAGTCTATCCTCTAAGTCCATGTCAGCCTCAGTGTTTGTATGTTTTGGGTTCGAGGCTGCCCTCAGGGTGACTTTATGTCCTCTGCTCATTATCAGGACAGAGGATGTGACTATTATCTGAACGAGGAGGATTAACTGAGGAAACATAAACACTGATATGAACGTGAGGTGTGATATGGACGTGTTGTGGACACAGGCCTGCTGTTGTGTTTCCACACAGTCTCGACCCACAAACCTTCAAACTCATGTCCATTTTTAAAGGTGAAATCCAACATTTAGACAAAGCATCACCATCAGGACCGAGTGTTGGTTCTGTCTGTCCGTGGCCAATCTCTAATAAATTAACATGAACAGATTTTAATGGAGCAGTTTTTCATTGCGGATATACAGCTGCTACTCAAGCTACTGTGGTCTAGCCCAGTGGTTCTTTATCTATCCTCCCTCCCCCCAAATTCACAAAAACATTTGACTTCCCTGGTCCTGAAAACTGTTTTCCATCTGATCAATTCCATTAAGGATGCTGGTGTAGTGTTAATAAACTATTTCATCAGATATCTTAATAAAAGAACGTAAAGACGTGTGATTCATGTTTTTGTTTCCTATCCTGCACGTAATAGAGACATTAAGTGTCGATCGCCCCAGTGTTCTCTCTCTAACATTATTTTATGCTCATAGAGGCAAAATCAACTACAACTCTTTATTTTAGGGAAAACAAGGGCAGAATTTCTTAATTATCATATCTATAGGCTCACTGGAACAGTAGGGGACTCATAATCAGAAAAGGATTCAGATTGTGTTAAATTTGTGTTAACAGCCTCAAGCAGTAACTTTACACAATGAAAAAAAGAGTGAGATCTATTATTAAAAAAACAATAGTTACATTTGTGAAACATGTGAGTAAAGAAATCAAAGTCATGCTACCCTCTGTAGTTTAGTTTGATAAAGGTCTCAATCACATTTCAGTAAAATAACCGGCAACACTTTATACTAAGGTTCCGTAATAAATGTTAATTAATGCTTTAGAGGACCAATTAACAATTAATAAGCACGTATAAGGCACTACAAGATGCTCATTAACATAAGTAACACTTTTATTAAGTGTTCATTTGTGAGGTATAGGACATTGATTAAAGGTTAATAAGGACCATTGCAGGTACTGGATCCAAAGTGGGAACAGTGTCTCATTGATGTTAACAATTTCTTAACAATGCACTCATAGGTCAAGAACGCCTTGAGTGCTTACTTTTACCTAGAAACAGCATACCTTCTGTGGTGAATCTTATGAATGGACAGATAGCCTTATAAATAAGAATAAATGTTAGTAGGTATCTAATTGATGTTTCTAGCAGATTTATTCAGCCAAAGTAATTCTGATAAAGACTTCAAATGTTCTTATATGCAATAATAGTTATATTATCTTTAATTGACACTTTATGTAATCTTATTAATATTTATAAGTGTCTTAGAATCTTCTCATAAGCAATAATAATTATACTATACTTCAGTTAACAATATAATCGGATTATTGTTAAGAAGCATCTCACAGTGCCCTATAAGTGCCTATTAATTGTTAATTGGTGCTAATTAAGCTTAAATTAAAGCTCATTACTCTTTTAGTGTTCCTATAAACATTAATAATTGACTATACTTAAATTAAATACTTAATATGACTGTATAAATGTTTACACGCATAAAGTAGTGCCTTAAAAGCACTTAATTGTTAATTTGGTGCTTATTAAGCATTAGTCAAAGGTTAAAATCCTCTAATAATGTTCTTATAGGCAATAATAATTATATTGTTATTCATCAATTAATATAATCGTATTAATGTTTATAAACATCTTTAAGTGCCTTGAAAGTGCTTAGTAATTGTTAATTGGTGCTTATTAAGCATTAATTAATGCTTATTATGGAACCTTAATAAAAAGTGTTACCAAATCTTTTTTTTCATGGATGTCATCATCACTGTCATTGCAAGGAGCCCTTGCAATTACACGACTCCTGGTTTAGAAACACTGGTCTAGCCAACTGTTTTCTGAAGGCGTAACTTTTTTACTTGACATGAAGTTCTTCATTTCTTGGTGGGGACCTCTTTGATTTAAAAGAGAAAATGTTTTTTTTGGCTCTGTTTTCACTTTTTTATTTATCTAATTTTAGGTTTTTCTGTTCTTAACTTGGAATAAAGGCCTTAAACTAATTTTCTGAGGACTATTTTTATTTATGTTTAAGGAGCTAGCTGTGCTCTTGATAAAATATATCCTGCATTAAAAACACTAACAATAAATACTGTTAAAACCATAATAATGTGGACATATTGGGGGGCTATAAGACACAAACTGGACTCCAGTTCTGACCTTTTATTGGAGGAAGTTTTATTAACTGGACGTCGGTGACTTTAAATTGAATGGCCCTGATTTAGACCAAACTCTCTAAAACAACACGAGGACCTGACTGGGTCTTGACTCACATGACTTCCTGTTCACTCTGGATCGTTTGCGATTCTTCGGACTGGACGGTCTGTCTGAGGGATTCTGGGTAACAGATTTTACGAGTCGGTCCATGATCTCGTCTGTGGGGTCTTCCTGAGAGCTCGTCCCGTCTTCTTTTGCCACAGAGATCTGTGAGGGGCTTACTCTGCCCAGGCCTGAGGAACAGGAAGAGAAATGGATCAGAATATTAACCAGAGGAAGAATCTCAATCAGGACGAAGCTGAAACCACGACAATGAAAACAGGAGTGACGGCAGAAGAGTAAAAACACTGCAGTTCACAAGGTGTCCACTTGGGGCGTGCTGCAGAAGCCTGTGGTTCCCATTGGATGTATTAATTAAATTAAAATATATTATATTAAATTAAAATATTAAATAATTTAACAGACATAATAACCGTGTTTCTAGCCTGGGAAAAACAGTTCGGGTTTGCTGAGGGATTGTTTTTAGTGGTAAAAAAAACACCAGAGATGTTTCATGTGACTTCTTGTTTTGGTCATATTAGGAGTCAACGTTGCACCAAAATTGAGACCAAAATCAGGAAAAAAAATAAAATTTATTAATTAAAAAAATAAATTGATAAAAATCCATTTTAAAACTAGTATTTCCACATATTTCCAGATCCTCGACCAATCAGAATTTACTATTAAAATGAATCTATGCCTCCTCAGAAAACTGAGTAAATGGCCAAAAATCTAAATTTTGCTCCCTGTGAAATTTACATATGAAAAAAAAAAACAAGTTGCAGAAATGAAACAAACCATTCATGCCAAGGATAACCCTTAAAGGGCAAACCAACCAGCTGGTTGACCAACATATCTGCTTCCTGATATGGTAATCTGAAAATAAAACCTAAAATATTTCTAAAGAAAGAAGGATCCCAAGAAGGCACGTTTTAGTTTAAATCCAGTTTTCAATAACTTCTGTCTCTATCTCCCATGTCTTCTTTTTGCATGTTGAAGGTCCACCTATGACCTTCTTGAGATCCAACAATGCAAAATGAAAGTCTGGACAGTTTTAAAACTAGAATTTGAGGTATCCCCATGTGTATAATTATTAAATAATGCCATTTATTGCCACCTGGACTTAATAAAATGCAGGCAGTTGATTACATACTTTGCTAAAAAATGTAAACTCCTCCTTTGGAAAAACAAATCATTCAGCATGTTCCTGACTCAAATATGTAAATCCTTGCTTTAGAAAAAATAACACTAGAGAAACATAACCAAGGTCAACTATTCTACGGCCTTTGGCATTCATTACATCCACAGTGGGATAAATAAGACTTCTGAATTTAACTACATATCACTCATCACTGTTTATGCATTGTTGTTTATACATCAGGGTTTATATGAGTACATGTGTTTTGGATTTATGTTCTTTTTTCTTTTGGGGAAACTTCTTGTCCATATCTGTTTGTTTTTACTTTACCTATGCCTTAATTTTGTCTGTTTTAATTTAATTTGTTTTTAAATACACGTTTTGTTATCCTTCTGCGTAAATGCACAGAAGGAGAAAAGACTGGGGATGTGGGGAATAATTGAACACTTGTAGATAGAAACTGTTGGAAACATTTGTGAAACCAAAAGAAGTTAAACAAAGAAATCAAATTGACCTGCATGTGCCAGAGTGGGAAAATTCCATTTTGCAACTCAATTAGCTGAATTTAAAATAAAAACAAAAAATGCATCTGAGGGCCACAAGGCTTCAAGTCTATGAATCTAACTGTAGCATCAATGCAGTAATAATAAACAGCTCTATATTAACACTACTTAAATACTAATGTATTATTATGTATATGTAATTATATTTATGTCTTAAATGTTCTTTAATTTTAATTCAACTTTTTCAGTTGTTCTTTTTTCCTTTGTGTCTGAGCTCTTGTACTTTGCTGTCTCGTGTTCCTGTCAAAGCACTTTGTAAAGCAATGTTTTTAAAAGTATACAAATAAACTTTATCATTATAATTATTATTATACTCAATTAGCAATAGTAAAGAAGAACAGGCTGCCATAACAGAACATATCTCAGTACCTTCAACCTTTTTTAACAGACTCAACAGAGCATTCACGCTCAAATAAGAGATAAAAAGTCCAGCTTGAGAGAAATTATTTTTTATTTTCGCTCCACTTCTGACATGTTTTGTTGAGTTTGTTTTACCATGTGGCTCACGTTCTGTAGTGTGGTATCTAATTGGCCCATAATAAATACAGCCTGATGAAATGGCTGTCCAATCAGGTGCCTGATATGATTTTCCCTCCCCAAACACCTTCTATGGGCTTTTCCTCAGATGGAGTGACACATATTAAACGATCTATCTGGTATGTTGTGTTAATTAGGACTTATTATTATGATTATAACTTATTATTATCGTTATTACAGACGAGTCTCCAGGAGGAAAGTTGGTAGCGTAGACAATAACATGTGAAATCTCAAAGTCATCAGAGTGAACGGAGCCTTACTGCGGACCGCCCTGGAGCGTCGCAATCCTCGTTGCTCTGCGTTCAGACTGTTGCTGCTGCTGATCAGCAGGTTCTTCATGTTCTCGTGCTCCTCCTCCTGACTTGGCTCCGCCTCTGCCGCCGCCATGGACACTGGGGATGAGCTGTCGTCCTGAGGCACCGCACCTGAAAACTTCTCCGTCTGATTGAGAAGAAATACAGAGAAAGATTCATTCAGAAAGTCAGATTTCTCTGTTTCTGAAGTCAAGAAAGTTTAAAAAGTGAACTAAAAGAGAGTAGAAGAATCTAAGCACTGGTGTAAGTCTACGGTTATCATCTTTAAACAAAGCCTCGTGATTGGGCAAACAGATGGCCAGCTAAAACATGATATAATTAATAATGATAATAATAAAAACAATAACAATAATAATAATAATGACAATAATGATATAATAATAATAAAAATAATAATGATAATCATAACAGTAACAACTAGAAAAGCACTCTGACAGCGCAGACCTCCGCCATGCAGCACCACAGTCCTCTCCCATATAGTGATTTTTACCATAAATATTAGTCCTACCTTTATTTCATCTAAATATTTAGATTCCTTGACCATGAAAACATATCATTAGCAATTGGTTTCATAATGATATCTATTTTAGTTCAGTAGTTATTTAGGAAAATCACATTTTTCGTCATGGCGGATCCAGACGGTGATCCAGATCAACACCAAAATTGAATCAGTTCTTCCTTTTCCCATGCTGAACATTTCCTGAAAATTTCATCATAATCCATCCATAACTTTGAGTTACTTTTTTCACAGACAGACGGACAAACAGACTCTCCCGAAAACATAACCTCTTTGGCGGAGGTAATAGTAATAATAATAGTAATTATAATAACAATAATAATATAATAGTAAAAATAATAATAAAAAATAATAGCAAAATAATAGTAAAAATAATAATTATAATAAAAATAATAGTAAAAATAATAATAATAATGATAATAATAGCAATAATAATAGTAAAAATAAAAAATACTTCAAATAATAACAATGATCATAATAATAACCAAAAATAAATAAAATAAAAATTATAATAATAATAACAACAACAATAATAGTTAACTGGATGAATTCTGCTGAAATTTTCAGGAGATGTTGGTAGTAGCCCAGCTTAGAGATGATTAGATTTTGGTGTTGATACATTCATTTGTCTGGATGCAAAAAAATCCCAAAATTATTAGGTAACATTAGGCTGAAATTTAAAGAATTATATCTCTGCCATTTCAGAACAGATTAGTTTCCAATTTCACAAACAAAGACATGATTGACTAGATTTTTTGCTGCTGTTTTTTTTTTAAACTAAAGTAATGTTAGATGTTTTGTAATGTTCAAATTAAAATAATTCCTAAAAAATAATGTTTGAATGTTGTGCATCTTGTTCTTCGACCTGCTTGTCCACAGAATTTCCCCACAGGTTTGTTTGGTTTTGTACCTCAGTGATCATCTTGCCCCTGGTCTTGGTTCTCTCCCTGTGAGCGGCTCGTTTCCGCTTCATGGTGAGGACTCGCTCTCTCGTGGTCCGATACTCCAGAGCGAATTCGCTGATGATCCGACAGAAACTGGTGACTTTGATGTCTCTGACGGACGAGGAAGGCTGACCGAGGAACAGCAGGAAGGAGTGAAATCTGCAGAGTGAAGGAAATTAATTCAACAAACTCTGAATACAAAAGTTCCACTAATTTGTTAAGAACTGAAAGAGGTAAATCAAGAAATGTTGGATGAAGAGGAGTGAGGGATGAAGATTAGATACTGGACAAGAGCAAGAAGTTTTTAAAACTAAATGAAGATAAAACTGAAATTCTTTTAATAGG
The DNA here is from genome assembly GCA_036419115.1 of Scarus forsteni. NCBI lineage: Eukaryota > Metazoa > Chordata > Actinopteri > Labriformes > Labridae > Scarus > Scarus forsteni. The sequence goes on along the minus strand of JAZDUH010000443.1, from coordinate 1,326,182 downwards.
AGACAAATCAGCCCGAGAAAATACAAATATTCATGGGGAGTTTTAATGATCAAATAAAAGCAATGGTTACTAACTTGGGAGTGATTTAAATTTTAATGCTTCTAACAAGGTCATAAGTATGTCATTTTATCATCTCAGGAACAAAAGTCAGACCTTTTTTAACCCAGAAAGATGCTGAAATTTTCACTCATGTTTTTATCAAACGTATTGATTATTGCAACTCCCTTTTTACTGGTTTACCAAATACATCTCTGAGCTTGTTCAAAATGCTGCTGCCAGAGTTTTAACAGGCAAAAAGAAAAATGATCATACAGTATCACCCCTCTCCTTAACACTTTGCACTGGCTCCCTGTTTCTTTTAGAACGGATTTAAAAGTTCTCCAGGGCTCCAGACTAACTTTTTGCATTAGTTGCAACGGTGCACCTAAAACATTTTATAAGGTGCACCAGCACAAAAATTAGGTGCACCCAAATTTTTCAGTGTCACCTTTAATGCCATAAGGTCACCATTTTATCACTCTCCATAAATTTTATGTAATGTTAATGATTTTTAAACAAGAATAAGATGGAAAGAAATAATTGTCTTTATTTGAAGAAATGTTAGTAAAAGAAAAACAGAGTGTTTAAAGTACTTCACTGAATGAAATCGACAAATTCAAACTAAAACATTAAACAAAATAAAACATTTCCAAATAAAAGTGCTTAAAGTGCTTTACTGAACCGAAATTTAACATTTCAAACTCAAACATCTGAAGTTAAATAAAATATTTCAAAATAAAAAGAGCTAATGTTTAAGGTGCTATACTGAGCTGATAAATCAAAAAAATATCCAGATTTTAACAACCAACAACATAACATTTAACTGGATGGTCTTATTCTCCAATAAATTTGAACCTAGAATAAGACTTCACACACTATAGTCAATATTTACAAAACTGAAACTAAGGTAAATAATAAAAAAACAATTCTCAAACTAATTTATGAAAACGATTTTAAGGGCAGAGCATTTCTGACTTAATTCTTTATTTTTTTCTCTTGTTTTGGCTTTTTTTTTTTTTTTAATTCACAGCCCAGTTTAATGTTCAGTCGGGGTCAGTCAGGTCATTTGTCCTCAGTGGACATGAACACTCAGCTCTGTGCCTGTGTGACTAAGAAACTCCCCCCTTAACAGGAGAAAGGACTGAACAAATATAGATGTTATATTTAACATTACTTTGTTTTACTTTTAATTGTCTTTAATTATTAATTACTGACAGTCTCTACGACGAATTCTGCTGAGCATCGATGCTTTTTCAGACTTACCGCTCCATGCTGAAACCTGACACCACAGTCTGGGCTGATTTGCATACTGACAGCTGATTGGATGATTACTGAGGGCTGTGTGTGTGCATACGTGCGTGTGTGTTCTGGCCCTGCTGTAAAAGGAGAGACAGAGGAAGCAGACGCTGCGTTTTGTCTGTTTTTGGCGGATTTTCCGCTACTGCAGTTACTTTATCAACTTTAATAGGCAATATTACGTTTGTAGGTATATTGAAATGTGCTTTCTCAACTTCTAAACTTTTGATTTGAGAGAGAGAGGGACAAAGAGAGAGAGAGAGAGAGAGAGAAAGAGAGAGATAGAGAGAGAGAGAGAGAGAGAGAGAGCGAGAGATGAGGGGCTTGGGAAAGCAGTCAATGTTTTCACCCGGGGAGCACCAGGTGCACTGGTGCGACCAATAAAAAATGTTAGGCGAACCCTTATGACTTTTGGTCGCACTATAGAGCCCTGTTCTCTTACTTGTTTCTAAAGCTCTACACAGCCTTGCTCCTCCATACATTGCAGATCTTATTTCTTCTTCTATCCCATCCCAAACAATAAGGTCTCTTAATGCTTCCTTTTAAACATTCCCCGGGTGTCCTTCTCACACTTTCTGTTTTTATGCTCCAAAACTTTGGAACTCTCTCCCCCCGGACTGGAGCCCAGAGGCTTCTCTAGGTGTTTTTAAAAGCAAACTCAAAACATACCTTTTTAATCAAGCTTTTATTCTGGAATTATCTTCTTCATGACCTGGGCTGCATTATTACTACTATTTAGGGCTGGGACCATTCACATTTCTCCCAATTCGATTTTTTACAATTTTTTAGGTGCCGATGCAATTTAAATTGCGATTCTATGATATTGCAGATTTTTGCAATCTTTAGTTAGCTTTTTTAACAAAAGTGGAAAAGATGAACAATGATGATGCCTACAAACTATACGAGGAAAAAAAAACACATCACATGTGAGTCTGTTCTTATGATTTGTTCAGGAATATATTTTAACCAGCTGTTTATACTCTCTTCAAAAGCCTGTACTGCATTTAAATTTTGGGGGAAAAAAAATGATTTTTGAACAACAACAACAACAAGAAAAATCGATTTAAAAATCGTCAAACAAAAAATCCTGATACTTATGTGATTTGATTTTTTCTCACACCCCTACTGTTATTATTACAATAATACCATTACTGCTTTTATCACAAGCTTTTAATTTTTTTTGTTTTCATGGGTTCTGTGTTTTTATACTGTTTATTTACTTTGATTTTTAACCTTAATTTTTATTGATTTATTTTATTTATTATTTTAAGGAACACACTTTATTTATTTTTACTATGTTTTCAATAGATCTTGTTTTGCGTTCAAGTGTTGATTTTTGTTGCACTGAGTTTGTTTTAACTTTTTTTTACTTTTATTCTTCTTTAGGTTCTGCTGCTATGTAAAGCACTTTGGGCTGCATGTATATATGTATGAAAGGTGCTTTATAAGTAAACTTGAGTTTGAGTTTGAGAAGAGAGGGGGGATAATGAAGATGAAGGTCAAACGGCAAGGTCAGTGCAGGAGGCTGGATGAACAGCAGGTGCAGCAGGAGTGAGGCGTACCTGTTGATGACCCTCCTGTGGACCACCTTGAGGATGATGATCCTCTGCGTGCAGTCCTTCAGGAACTCTGTCATCTTGTTCTTCAGCACCAGTTTGGTTTCATGTTTGGTCACCACTTTAAGGTTGTCCCATGATGCTTTGCAGCGTCTCTCCAGCTGGACCAGGTTTTCTGACAGCAGCTCGAAGTCCACCTTAAGAACCAAACAAACAAACACCTGGTCATCACCTCCTGTTCAGAATGAAACCAGCAAACAGGAAGTGCCGACTTTTACTTTGGCAGAGCGGGTGATGGCGGGGATCTCCGAGTAGATGTCTGAGGATTCTGGGTAGTTGTCCACCACCTGGGAGCAGGTGTGATGCAGCAGAGTCTGGCGGTGCACGGTGTCCTTCACCTCCACCACCTTCTCCAGGTAACCCAGCTCGAAGCCTTTGGCCTGCAGACACAGACACAGAGTTCAGTTAAAGCTGTGGTGTGGAAACAGATCAGCAGGTCAGTCTGTAATCTGTGTTTACAGGAGCAACTTCATTATCGAAGATGTCAGCAGAGCAGGAGGAGGAGGAGGGTGAAGACGTGGGACAGGGGGAGGAGGAAGAACCATGAAGGGAGGACAGGAGAGGAACGAGACAATACTTGTCTTTGTTTATTAATTGAAACTATAAACCGTGGACTCCATTAGATACAGCTGCATGAAAAAGTATGTGAACCCTTTGGGATTACTTGGATTTCGGCTTAAATTGGTCATAAAATATGTTCTGATCTTCATCTAAGTTAAATCACCAGACAAACACAGTCCGGTCAAACTACAACAGCACGAAAAATTATAAGTTTAATGTTTTTATTCGACACACACAAAAACACACCTGAAGAATGTTTACGGTAACTTAAAAAGGAGAAAGAACGAAGAGTTTTGTGGGACTGTGAAGATATGTATGTAATACTAAGTAAACATTTTTGCAGGTAAAGAGAAAAAATATCTGCTTCAAAGTCAGTGCTTTCAAAAATATAACCTTTAGTTTGTTTCTTTATTACATTTGTAAAATGCTGAATGGATCAACACTTCTGTTTTAATTTACAAAGCACTTAATTCAAAGCATTTGTTTATTTTCATAACTGCCTACAATGTTGATAAATAAACAAACAAACAATCGTTGTACTTGTTTTCTATATTAATATTATATAGTAGTGACCACGTTTCCATCAATCTTTATTTATAAAGTAAATCATGACAATAACAAGACAGAATAATGGGGTCTCTATGTTTAATTAAAAAAAAAATCAGTAAAAGGAGGACAAATGAGTAATTTTATAAAACCTCAACTATAATAAAATAAGATGAAATAAGATATACAGTTATTAGTCCCGCAGGGGGAAATTCCAGATTCACAGCAGCAGCAGGATACAAGAGAAAAAACAGAAAGAGACTTACAACTGAAAAAATAAGTAATAAAAATAAAAATAGCATTAATACAACTAAAATTAAAATAAATGAAAAATAAAGTAAAAAACAGGTTGTAACATGCAGAGCCTTTAAGCAACATCAACGTCCTTATGAAGGAAAATAAGAAACAATTGAGTGGAAATGAGACTCTGAGTGAGTCCCCCCCAACTACTATTATACTGCAAAGGATGCTTTTGAGAAGATTTACCTTTTTCTCTGACTGTGAAAAATTAAAAATTATGCAATGTTAAGTATGGATAAATTCTCAAAATTCTTGCTTTTCTCCTCATAATTTCTGAGTTCTGATTTTTTTTCTGCATAATTCTAAATTTAACCTTAGAATTCTGAGTCCCCCCCCCATACTAAAACTTATCTCAGAATTTTTAAAAATTCCTTTCAGAATTCTGACTTTTCACGTACTTAAAAAAAACTTCAGCCTTAAATATTCTTTTTTTTTTTTAAGGATTTTTTTTTTTTTGCCCTTTTGGTCTTTCATATTACTGAACATGAGGAAAAGTGCAGATTAAAAAATGTTTTTGTTTTAAGGACAGCTCTTCGTCATTTGATACCCTCAACTATTAAAGAGGACATATCATGCTTATTTCTCCTTTTCACTATGCCAGACTAGGATGCCTGTAAAGCTTTTCTGCCCTCAGTACAAGTCATTTAGTTCCTTCATTGTCCCACAAAAGCGTTCTCAAAATCCTCATTTTAGGCCATTATCAAGCTCTCGTTGAAACACTCGGATCTGAGGATGACCTAAAGTTACTTCGCAACGTCACAGCCCTTTGTGGTCTGATTGGTCAATTCTATCGGGGGTTGAGCCAGCCTGTCCTTCTTCTTCTACTGTATTTTCCGGCAGGCTCAAAGCAGCGACTGCGTATTGAGTCCCCCTACAGGCCAGAGCTGGTAATGAGTGAATGTGAGCTAGGGATCTATATACCCCTGCTGGTGGATGTGTTCCTTGGTGACGGTTTTGTGGCTAACGGACATCACAGAGGAGGAAGTGTTTTATCAGATTACTCCAATAAAAAGAAAGGTACCTCGTGCCGTCACAACGATTTAAATCTCGCGGACATCTCGCAATGACCTATTTTCAGAGGCATCAAATCTCTTTCTAGGATATCAGAAAAAATACAATATCTCATTTTTTGAAAATTAAGGGGGTGTAAGGTCTTGTTTTCAAATTTATTATATTATATGTAAGTATTAAATTACGCATCAGCATGATATGTCTCCTTTAATGAAACCCCATGCGGCTGCTTCAGGACTGGTGTACCAAAACACTTCATTATAATTGTTTTTAATTATTATTGGTGTTTTCTTAAATCTGGCCCCCAGAGCATATGCCATGGAGAAAACTGACCCTTGTATGAAAGTAGTTGATGATCCCTGGTCCACACAATATAAACCATTAACAATATTTACACTTAAGGATTTATGTGAATGAAACAGGAAGAACAATTCTGGTGTATAAGTAGACTTCATGTTTTCAGTGTCTGATAAATATGTCCACATTTACAGAAGTTCTCCACTCACAGCTGAGAGCAGAAACAGACACTGACCGAAGGACAAACACCTGTCAGGTAAATCCTCAGATCAAGTATCCTGACCTTAACTACACTTAGTTCTGGCTCTACCATCTGAATGTAGCAGCAGAAATGTAAACTCATGATGAAGGTCTGTGACTGCAGACCAACAGAAGGTCATATTTAAAATCACAGGAGCGCCACCTGCAGGCCACAGAGATGTACTGTCTGTGCCTGTTATCCAGAACATTTTAATTAAAAACCAGCAGAAAGTATTAACAGTAACATCTGGACGGAGTTGGACTGGAAGATGAAGACAAGTTTCTTTAACCCTTTAACTACCAGCTCAACTGTTTGGCAGAGGTCAAAAATGAACTCAGGGATATTTAATGTTTTTTTAAAACAGAACAACATTTCAGGGAACAGAGAAAAATACAAACAAACCAAAAACCAGAGTGGAGTGGGATTCAAAGGTTTGAAAAGTTAAAAGTTGATTACCTCATGACTCAAAAAGCACAAATATTTGTGACAAAATCAATTAGAAAAGGCAGGAATGTTTGCAAATAAAATAGCAATAAGATAAGTTAATATAGATGATATTGAGTTTCACAAACACCAAAAATAAGAATAACTGTATTATCTCATTGAAGTTCAGTATTTAAAATAATGATTGGGGAGATAATGATAAAAGCTTTTGCCTTTTAAACCTTTAAGTCCCACACAAAGGAAATATCAGTTCTTTTGGTTTGTTTTCAGTCATTTATGTTTCCTAAAACACTGACAAAAACAAACACTGATGTGTTATTTTTTTGACGCATTAACTGTTCATGAATTTATTGACCTCTGCCAAACAGCTGAGCTGGAAGTTACCGGTCAGCAGCAAACAGGCAAACCTGAGTGGTGCCTTATGATTGGATGGCAGCTGATTTTTAAAAATGACAGAGGCAGAGACTCCACTTTCCTCACTGCAAATGTTCGCTGCACACACCACAGCCTTTTGAGAATCGTGTGTTTCGTGCAACGAGCTTTTTTACTTTGTGATTGTTCTGATCAAAACTAAGTGAAAGAATCTAAGTTTAAACAGTTCGGTTTGTAGGGGAGAGCAGAGTTTGATTTTCTTTTACTTTGGTGGGCAGGTAAGGTTTTTATTTATAAGCGTTTTGTTGTTTTATTTTCGCCTCCTCTCTTCGAGTTAATTCTGATTTGATTTGTAAAAAAAGAAAGAAAGAACAATTAAAAAAAAAAGGAATGTTCAACGGTATAATTGTGATTTTACCTTGGCAAATGAGTGATCATTTTTTCATTTATCCAAACCCAGATATAGACCCAGCATTTTTTCCAATGATGTTAACAGTGTGAGAAATGGCAGCTCTCTACAGTTCACAATAACAACAGTGTTGGAAATAACTTGGTGGAGATTTGAACTCTCTGAACATGTCATTAAAGCTTTCATCATCATTTATTTCTAAAATAACCACGATCACTGACTGCAGACCCAGCTGGTCAAAAACATTTCTCCTCTTCCATACCTGGCATTATCTGCTGTGCCTTGCTATTGTTGATTTTATCATTTTTGTTGATTTTATTGTTGTTTTTTTAATCTTGAGTGTTGTGAAAGGTGTTTTAAAATCAAATGTATTATTATTATTATTATTATTGTAAAGCCGACTTGGATACGACGATAGTTTGTTGTTCTTACGTTGGAGCTGTTGAGGAAGTTCCCGATGGCGAGCAGCGTGGCGAGGATTCGTTTGAAGGTTTGATTGGAGGCCAGCTGCTCCATGCCCAGCTTCAGGTCAAACAGTGGCTCTGCGATCTCCTGCAGGGGGCGACAAAACCACAGAATTAAAGCTGCAGCACTCTTCTGTGGTTATTCAATACACTGGGGAACACAGTTTTTGTTGAGTTAGGTCTGACGGGTGCTTTTAACGTAATGTTTCTTTGGTGCTGAATCCAAAACTGATCTCAGTTTTTCCTCAATCATGTCAAGTTTTTGAACTATATGATCTTAGTTTTCTTAATAAATATGAAAAGACTGTACTTAGCAGGCCCAAATCACATGCCAAATCATTCAACTCCTGTTGATCGAATCCCAGACAAAGTGAATCAGTATGAATTTTAACATTAGCATCATTGCTGTCACTGCGTTCTTCAACATCACTCAGACCTTCTAGAGGAGGTAGCTGTTCAAAATCTGGCACTGGAATTTCAGCTGAATGAGGCATTGGTCTTGTAGCTGACAGTAGATATTCTATTTTACTTAATTTTTCTTGTTAAATCCTGATGTTTTCACTTAACTAAAGTAACAGTCTATGCAATGATCTTTTTGCTCTGGTCAAACCATGGAGAAACCAAATGTTAACTTTTCACATGTTCCTTTGGTCCACATCTGTAAACTGTCCACACGCTGCTTACACACTTTGTGTGGGGCCATGGCTTGTCCGAGCTCTACTTTAAATATGCAAGATGTAACCTGACATGCCAGATGGACAGCTCCATATTGGAAATATTTCACTAATCCATCTGGGGAGGAGCCCTGTAAAATGTTTTCAGGGGCAGAACCTTCAAAAACAACAGCAGCTTGTGATTGGACGATCGTTCGGCTCATCACACTCATCACAGACCAATCATATCAAGCAGCACTATGACATAGCATATGTAGCAGCTAAATGTAGCGGCTAACAGCTTACAATGGCAAACAACAGTTAATGGCTGTTAGCTGCAGCTGCTAACTGTTGTTAGCCGCTACGGCCAACGACCGTTTACTGTTGTTTGTCCTTGTTAGCAGTTTGCTGTAGTGGCTTACAGCCGTTAGCCGATAGCTAGCTACCTTAAGTCTATCGTTTCACATTAAATTATTCCACACAGATGTATCATTTAACACTTATATGTGACATGAACCTCGTCAAAGACAATCTCTATGAAGTAAACTTATGAGGAGAGCAGATTTTGCCAAGTATCACAGAGCAACCATGACGAGCACAGGCTAACCGACATTAGCTGCCACTATTTGTAGAACAGGAAGTGACTTCGCTTCCTGTCGAGTCACTTTCATTTGTCATCACGCCCGCAGCTCCTGCTGCTCCCGCCTCTCTTCCCTGATTGGCCCGTTAAGCATTTAGCCGAGTGAAACTGTTGAACAATGGAGGCTGGCAGGATTTCAGAATCAGGCAGGTCCATCTGCTCTGCAAGGCTCTGAAAATATGCTTGTTTGAAAATGCACTGATGTTTGCCCTCTGACTTGGAGAAACTACCACAAATATAGCAAAAGGAGTCAGGGCTGTTTAGGCATTTACGACGAGAAGTAGCAGGAGACATGATCTGAAACAAAGAAATATATACCTATGTAAATAAAACACGAAGATGGATACTTACAAGCTTTGAAAACTAAAACACATCAGAAAAAGAACTTAAAATGGTATGCTCATAGTTACAAGGTAAAGAGAAAAGCCAGCAAAAATCCTCTCAGCTCTCACTTTGCTAGCTTTCTGATTGCAGATATTGATAGTTGTGACCTATTAGGAGCTGCACACACCTCTGACTGCACTGTCTTGCTGCGGAGAAAAAACTTGACGTGCTAGAAAAAAAACTGACTACAATTTTGGAAACTTTAGCCTAACTCAACAGAATATTTTTCCAGATTGTTCCCCCGTGTAATTTAATGATTATTATTTCAGATGCTGATGTTTCATCATGTTCATCCTGGGGAGTTTGTTACCTTCTCCAGAGCTTCATAGTTGAGCTTGTAGGCCCAGAGCTGCAGGCGGGGGGTCAGGGCGCTGATGGAGGCCAGGCTGAGCAGGAACTGCTCGGCGGTGCCCAGAGGGACTTCAGGATTGGCCATCTGAGCCTCCTGGATCCTCTGCTTCTCCTCCTCCGTGGGCGTCATGGTCAGGATCTTCTGCTCAGGACCACACAGGTAAAGGTCAATGTCAAGGTCAGCTTTATTTATATAGCACATTTTAAAAACATTTTTATTCAGATTTTAATATTTATACATCTCAAATGTTTAAACATAGTTATAACTTTGCAAGAAATATTTACAATTTCGCAAACATAGTGTGAAAAATCAAAATTCATGGCAACATCTTCAACCACATAAAGAGGAAACCTGAATATATATCAAAAAAAGAGAGAGGAAAAGAAATGACATGAACAAAAACAAAATACAATTTTGTATTGATTTTTTTCTCTTTTCCCTCTTTCCCCTTTTCCTTCCCCTTTTTTGTTCCCATCACTCTTTTCCCTCCTCCCTCTAAAATTTGGATTAAATTAGTCTCTTATCCTCTTGGTACTGTCAGGAGACAGGAGCCCATAGAGTCATGAAGAAGTCCAGTTTCAGGTGTAGTTTAGCTGTTAACTTCTCCCTCAAATAGACTCTCTTTAGTCTCTCCTTCCACTTAGGGATGTGACAATATCATTGTTATCATTGTTATCATTGTTATCGCGGTATTGTTGCAGTATGCTCAAAATGTTCAAAAAGTACTTTGACACACAATTGAAATCATTTAACCCCTTTAATATTATAATCTTAACCGTTCTTTTTTGTTTTTTTGTCAATAAATGAGTCAGGAAATGTCCTTTGAGTACATTTTTACCCTTCTTTCATTAGAAATAAAAAATAAACAATTCTGGTAAGAATTTGTCATTATTATGTTATAAATGCTTCAACTGTGTGTGATTACAAGAAAAGAAAAATACTGATTTGTACTTTAAACAGGTTTCTCTTTATAAACAATTGTAAATGAACATGTTCAAAGTTTTGAGACTGCCAAAAAATAAATTTAACCTATTTTACAAACACTCATTCATTTTAGTTTGCCTGCAGCATTAGTGTCCATGTTACAGCTCATTATATTAGACCATGTCCAGGACTTTTTATCTATTTGTTTTGTTTTACTAACAGTAGTCCCTGAAGCAGTTAGTGCACTTCATGGCTCTAGTCTGATCTCCCCTTTCCATGGCACATCTCCTCCACATCTCCTTCTTTAATATTTACAAATTACGCTGGTGAAATCCATTAAACACGAAGTATGAGAGCACACTCCAGATAGATCCTAATGCTGTTATTTACAACCTTTATACATTATTTACACAGAAAATTCTGATAAACCTCCTTTATTCACTCAGGTATGGCTCACTGAATCCTCTCTCTCTCTCTCTGCTCGTTTACTTGAGGAGTTACAGCAGTTTTAATCACGCGCATTTTTGTCTTTCACCACAGCTTGGTGTTTTAGACAGGGTGACTGTCGTCAATCAGTTTCCCCTCGACATCTTCGTAAAATCCAAACTTCGACCAGACTTTAGACTTTGTCCATTTTGAGTGTGAAAACCTGTAATAGTTTGAGCGAGGCTCCAGCTGCTGGACTTTCAGAGGCCAAACATTACAAACTGCTCCTTCGTCTGAGAGAGACGGCGGCTTCACCGAGGAGCAGACACACATGGTTTAGGTTTTCCAGTCAAAGAGCAGCATCACTGTGAGTTACTGACACAGTGTAGTGACCAAACATGGTTTAATGGTAATTTTAGGAGGCAGTAATGATTACCCTGGGAAATTTTACAGCGGTTTAACATTTTACCAGTAACCGTTACATCCCTACTTCCACTGTAGAACAATGGGGGGTCGAGGTTTAAGCCAGGAAAGTTATCATTTTCCTCGCTACCAAAAGGAGGATGTGTAGTACTTATATAGCACATTTAAATAGCCAGCAGTCCACTAAAGTACTTTACAGTAGTAAAGGAAGACACTGTAAAAACAGTAAGACAATAAAACCAGTATGAGAAATAAAAACTAATAAAAGCAATAAGAACAAAAACAATAGAGCATAAATATGTTTATTTAACAGTTAAAAAAATAAAATCCCAATAAAAGTGGTTATACTCTGCCAAAGTTTTTGCCTTTGCCTAATTTTTAAACAGGATCCAGGATCATCTGATTTTCTGAACTAAGTGCTCTGGATGATGTCAGACAGGTCATCTAGGTCCAGCCCCTTCAGAGACTTTAAAACAAATAAAAGAATCTTAAACTCGATCCTGAACCTTACAAGAAGCCAGTGAAGGAAAGAGAGCTCTGGAGTTAGTGTCTGACTTGTTCAAAATGATGCTGTCAGAGTTTTAACACGCAAAAAGAAAACGCTCATATCACCCCTCTCCTTAAAACTTTGCACTGGCTTCCTTGTTTGTTTTTAAAGCTCTACACAGCCCTGCTCCTCCATACATTGCAGATCTTATTTCTTCCTCTATGAATCCCGAACACGAAAGGCCTTTGCACACCAGACGCGTAATTTTTGCGCGAATATTTCGCACAGTTTTTATTTTTTTGGAATTCAATGTTTTTCAATGCAAGCTTTCACACCAGCGACGTTATTTCGCTAAGCGAAATTGCGACTTTCATATGGCTTATCGCTGCTCCAGGTCAATCGGCTCCCTGAAATTGTTCCTCTGCCTCCTCAGCGTTGGAGCTAGATCTACATCTGGAAGTAGGTCCTGAAGCGGCCGTGGTACAGTTTCAGCTCCTGAACCAGACAGTGAAACTCGCCAAGTTCTCCTCTCCTTTTCAAAATAGGATGTACCCAGTTGTCTCGTTTTTTTCATTTATTTATTTATTTTTTAAAGTATATTTTTGGGCATTTTGTGCCTTTATTGATAGGAGAGAGACAGTGGATAGGCTTGTGAAAGGGGGAGAGAGAGTAGGGGAAGACACTCTGCAAGCTGGTCACAGGCGGGATTCGAACCTGGACCGGCAGAAGCATGTACATGGGGTGCTAACTACTCCGCCAAACCAGCACCCCCGTTTTTTTCATTTATTTAACAGAATAAGCACTAGGTCATCATCACTCGATGTCGACTCCATGTTTGCTGTCTGTATAACTGGCACGGTGCGATTGTTTTTTTTCCAGAAAATATTAAATCACATCGCTCCTGGGGCCTGTTCTACGAAGCAGGATCACTGCCTAGCGAGGTAACTTTGAGGGTAGGTTCCGGGTTCCCTGTTCTACGCAATGGGTTCACTTCTTAGCTAGGCGAGTCTCCATGGCAATGTACGCTGAAGGCGTACGCTGCCATGGAGGTCAGGTACATTGAAGGGCAGGTTAGGTTCCAGATTGAACTCGCAGACTATAAAAACCCCACCCACTGACCAATGAGCTCTCTCGGCCAGCTCCTCTGCAGGAGTAGAATCTGGGGGAGAAGCCAAACTTGAGCTTGAGTTTTTGTATTTTAACGTGGTGTCAGTACAAACAGGCCAACAGGAGGCTTTACCTCGATTCCCTCCTTGCTGATAGCGAACTCGTCGAAGTTGAGAATGGCAGTCTTGATGACGTGAACAGCAGGCAGGACGGTCATCCCGATGTTGATGGCGTTGCTCCTCTTCGGGTCCAAAACAAGAATCTCAGACTTTTTGGTCTCAGGTCCTTTCTAAAAGAAAGTTAGTTTTCACAACAGGTTAAAGAATGAATGAATTATACATTTATTTCAAATATATAACAAAAAGGAAAATAAACGTACAGATGGAAAAAAAAGAAAATTAGCACTTGGATAAATGTTACATGTCTGAAAAGGAGTGAGTAGAAGTCAAAGCTTATGTAATCCCACCCCTTCTCCATCAATTAGTAACCAATCATTTAGCTTCCCAGTCTTAATTAATACAGAATAAAACAATGTATGAGTCCATTCCCTTTAGAATATAAATGATTATAGAATATCTGCTTTTCTCAACCTACTGAAGACAGCATTAAAGGGATACGCCAACATTTTTGTTGTTTTATATCTTGCTTCACTTCGGAGTCATGACAAACAGACAGACTCCATTCTTTAGTCTGTGCTGCAGAAACAAGAGACAGGCAGAGCTCACCCACTGCTAACTAGCTTAGAACGCTGAGAATCAATTCACAGCTGTGTGCGAAAGGTTCATTTGTGAGCCACTCTTAAGCGCAACTTGACTGCAAATTTAAAATGGCTCGCAGAAGTTAATGTCTCACTCACAACTGCAAATCAGTTCTAATCGTTCACTTACAGGAGCTGTTCAAAAGACTCGACTCGTTCACGAACATCACATCTGTTGTGCAAAGCACCGTAGCAGAAGGTCAACCAAACAAACCTCTGCTTAGGACAAGAGGAAGATAAAATGACGATGGTAGAAGATAATGTGACATAACAAGAAGAGTTTATCTGATGACTGTAGGCAGAGGCAGGCTAACACTACCCATTAACTCCCAGTGTTTGAGCTAAGCTAATTAGTGGTTGATAAGCTTTGCCAAACTCTTCCATGTCTAAAGAATCGGGTCTATCTGCCTGTCATGGACTCTGGAGTGAGGTAAAACAAGAAAATAAAATAAATGTTGACGTGTCCCTTTAATGTTTTTAACTATGTAACCCTAGAACGATATCTGATTGGACAATATGACCAAAAATGATTTTTCAATAATGATTGAGCATGAGCCTGACAGACAAAACGAACCATCACCATGACTGTATGTGTAAGAGTTGGAACATTCTGAAGTCATTGTAGCACCCTACAATGAAATAATTTACAGATAATGTAATAACGCCTAATAGTGTAGCAAAATATGCACTTCACTCAATGACAAAAGTAATAAAACCTAATAATAATAATTTAACTAATAATGTTATAAAAATATCCTGACTGATATTGTATTAACATTTTAACTGGTATTCTAATACCTTATGACATTACTGGGAATTTATTGCTAAACTTCCGGTCAAAGAGCTGACTGTCTTTTACAGGTTAGTCTTATAATATACTAAAAAAAATTACAATAATGCCATAAGGTATTACCGTACCATTCAGGATATTTTATTACAGTATTGGTTAAGTTATTACATTAACAAATTTAATTACATTTTTGTTGAGTTAAGTGCAAATTTTGTTACAGGGTCAGTGGCAAAAAAGAGTTTGCATGATGAAAAAATAAAAAATGTTTAATAATTTTTTTTAAAGCTTGCATCAGGTTTGCAAAATTGTTTTTGTATTTCTGTTGGTTTCATGTAATTTCAGATAGTTTTTGAAAGAAAAAAATGGATTTCCCATGAAAATGACAAGTGGTGTTACCACAACAAAAGAATAAATATTAAATATTTATTCATACCTGGAGTGTATGCAAAGTTAACCGGTAAGAGCAGTGACTAAATTTTAATTTATTGCTTAAAAATTCAATTTTTAAGGATTACTATAAAATTAAATTAAATGTTTCTAAAATAAAGAGCAGGACCAATACTGAAAATCACTTTACTTTTGCAAAATAATGTTTGACAAATTCTGTATAAACTGTTAAAAATGTTCAAGTACTTTGCGTGAGAGGGTTACATATTGTTCCCTATGAATTTTCCTGTAAATTGCTACATTTTTATGAAACATACTGGTTAAAAAAGTGACAAAAACAGTTACACCATGTAGGGCTGGGACAAACACTTTTCTCCCCATTCGATTTTTTACATTTTTTTAGGTGCCGATTCGTTTTAAATTGCGATTCTACTATACTACCGATTTTTGTAATCTTTAGTTAGCTTTTTTAACACCAGTGAAAAACATGAACAATGATGATGCCTACAGACTATATCAGGAAAAATACACATCACATGTGAGTCCCGTTTTTTAGGATTTACTCAGCTATACATTTTGACCAGCTGTTTATACTCTCTCTTCAAAAGCCTGGACTGCATTTAGAAGTGGCTTATTAACACAGATTAAAACGAAGGTTACGTATGTAACCACGGTTCTATGAATCCTGGATGACCGCCAGAGGCGGTGCTTTAAGCACTGGATGACACATCCGCGCATGCGCAGGTTGAGTAGTTATACCAACAAAGTCACGTGTGACCCCTGATGACCCCACCGGGTCTATATCTTCCGGTGTCATCAGAGGATCTGTTCCTGCAGAATCTTCTCGCGAGCTCACGTGATTCTGAGTGACAGAACGCTCTGGCGGTCATCCAGGATTCATAGAACCGTGGTTACATCGTAACCTTCGTTCTATTTCATCCTTCCTGACCGCCACAGGCGGTGCTTTAAGCACTGGATGACTTATACCAACATGGTCACGAGGAATCACCTTACCCAATGCCATGCAGTGAGGCTGAAGGAGGCATCAAGACAATCCCTGCCAGTGGAGGGAGGGAGGAACGTCTAACTTTGTGAACTTGAGAAGGTGCTCGGCGATACCCAAAAAGCCGCAGCACAGATTGCCTCCAGGGGGACACCCAAGGCCCATCTTAGACACTCAGGAGCTTTAAACAAAACCCTGAGGTCCCCAACAGGCTTTGCTGTGGTGATGGCTAGGAGGAAGGAAGCCTTTTGCCCCTAACCACTTTGGCACTCCAGTTGGTAAGGGATCAAATGGAGGCAAACAGAGATGAACCGGTACAAGGGGCAGGGCCCAAGCCAGTACCCTTGAGACTCAGACAGGACAAGGTCTTATAGTCCCTTTGAGGGAAAAGGGGGGCACCAAGCTATGGCAACCAACTGCGTTATTGTCAATTAAACTGTGTCCAGAGGAAACAGCGGCAACATACATCTGCGGAGTAAAGGGGGAGTGACCAGGACCTAAGATTGCAGAATGAGTGGCACAGGGCAGCACTTGGCATTCTCATTCCTGTCTGGACACCAAGATGAGAATAGCTTCCATCTATTGTCATAATGAATGCAGGTAGAGGAAGCCCCAGTATGGAGGACTGTTGTGCAGACAGATGAAGGGCACTCAACCAGTAACGGGTTGAGCCCTGCAGTAGGTAGACTCTGCGTTGAAGACATCGAGGGTTGGGGTGCCCAATCTGATCCCTCATTTGGGATCAAATCTTGCATAAAAGAGGAACCTTGGCCAGATGTGACCAAGGCATCCTGCCCCAGGGGACTGTTTTTGTTTTCCTTAGAGAAAAAAACCTGAGTGGGCAATGTGTTGTTACTCTCTAGGCAAACAGGTCTACCTGTGCCCTGTCAAAGAGCCACCAGATGTTTTGTACCACGTCGGGGTGAAGATTCTCCTGACGGGAGCTTGCCCTGAGACCTCATTGTTCTCCCCGGTTAGATTCATTGCCCCCAGGCTGGCAAGGCGGGGGGCAGTCCAAGGTAGGAGTTTCTGGGCTACCCAAAGCAGACTAATAGACCTAGTGCCCCATGATGATTAATCTGGGAGACAGCAGTAATAGTGGCCAGGCGTACAAGGACGTGTTTCCATCTGAGATATGGCCTGAGATGCTTTGGGATCAAGTGCACTTCCTTAATCTCTAGTGTGTTGACATGGTCCAAGTTGATCCAATGGACCACTGCCCTTGAACTGCTCTCTTTTGCTGGACCATGCCCTCATCTGAGGGAAGTTATCAATATGGCAGTCTTGCGTGAGCTAGAACTGAACCAATAGCCGTGCCCCTCTGCAAAAAACCTTTGCCTCCATGGGGCAAGTGCAAGGAGGTGCTGATAGCACACCACAAGTTTCCCTTGTCTGTGCCGTCTGGGACAGATCAAGCTGTTCCGCCACCTTTGGAGGGGGTGTAGTGACAGCAGTCCCAGCGGTATGACCATCGCTGCTGCTGCCAATTTTCAAGCTTGAGGAATTTGACATAAGCAGTTTCCTCCCCCTGTGGACAAACGCAAGGATGTTTATGATGTCGCCCACTTGTCCGCTGGACGGACACACTTTCATCAAACAGAATCCAGATCCATACCTAGGCGGATAACGGTCTGGGTGGGATTAAGACTTTTTTTTTTTTGCAAACCTGAGGCCCAAGTGATCAACATGAGACAGAAGATTTGTTGCATCTTTGATTACCTGAGACTGGGCCAGCACACACACCAACCAGTCGTCTGAACAGGGCAAGGCCTTCATGCTACTGGATTGCAGGGGAGATAATGCCACTACCACACCCTGGTTAACACTCACGTGGACCAATAGAGACCAAAAGGTAGAACCCAGAACTGAAAAACACAAGATGGTTCCAAAAGGTAACTGAGGAAGCCATCCATGGGAGGAAAATATCGGTACGTAAAGCACGCGCTTTACAAGTCGGCAAATGTGAACCATTCCCCCCTTTTTCTTTTATTTATATCACAAACAGCACCTCTGCTGCGCTTAGCATGTGGAAGGGCATGACCTTCAAGAACTTGAGGCCCCGAAGATCGGGGGCAGGATGTAAGCTGAAGTCCTTTTTTTTCTTTGCAACAAATTATGTTGAGTAGTACCCCCAAGGGGTCTACAGACTCAATGGCAACTTTGACCAGAAGTTCCTGGCCCAGAGTGGGTCAGTTATGATGGTTATTTTGGCCCAACAGGAGACTGCAGGCCAGTGTCGAAACTGTAGTCAGTAAGCTTGGGTTAAGGTGGAAGTCACCCAAGGGTCTGGTGTTGAAGCAGTCCAGAGACTGAGCTGCTGGGAGGGGGACAAACAGTCCATGATCAGCCCCAAGGCCTCAATCCTAGCCCCTGACTCGTGGGAGGTCAGTAGGGGCAATGGTGCATCTAAGGGGCCGAGTGTGCTTAAGTGGCAAGCGATCAGGTCCTCGTAAGGTTTGAGCAGGCCAGACGACTGGGGCGCTGCGCTTAGCGCTGAAGCCCTTGAGGACCACTGTTATTAGTTCAGGACTGAGAACAGCACTCGGGGGGGGGGGGGGGGGGGCTTGGGCACTCCTAAGCCTGTGCTGATGAGGCATGCTCCTAATCAGCCCAGAAGGCTGTTGCCTGGTCTGTCCAGCTTGGATGGTCCACCCTAGAGCCTCTAGAGCAGCCAATCCGAACATTTCACCGGCGTCCACAGGAACACTAGTAGCATCTTTCTACTTGTCTCTGTGAGTGGAGGCTGGGCCAACAATGGCGGCAAGCCTGGATGATTGAGGACATCACTCATCCTAACTCTCTTATCAGAGCAAAGATGCATCACTGAGACTAAGCAGTGATTCGTCAAGTGATGCATCATGTAGGGAGGTTGAAAGGGCAAACATCAGGTGAGACATGGAGTCCCCTGTACGCACCATGCAAGCAGCATCATAACCGTGGACAGAAGATCATCTGTCACTGTTTGAGGACAGGGACACCTTGTATCCTGCCTCAGGGTTTCATCAGGCGGCCAGAAGGGCCACAATGTCTGGCTCAATCGCTGGCATGTGCCCAACCAATACTTACCGTATCCTGTATTGCTGCAAGGGCTGGGCACCCAGATGGTAGACCCCTGAAGAAAGGTGTGTTGCTGCAGGTCCTGTGAGGATCTTCAGACAGAGCTTCCCTCAATGCTCGAGGCCCAAGCAGGAGGGACAGAGGTCATGGCCATCTTCAGGCTGCATAGAGCCATACAGGACTCATGGTGACTCACAGTCACTTTGAGTCACCAAAGATCACGGCGACTGTTTTTAGCACCAACAACATGGGAGCTGGGAGAGGGAAGAGTGAACACCATCTTCACCAGCAAGTTATTAAGTAAAAACACAGCTAGCAGGAGAGCAGTAGCTGACTTCAGTTGGGGAGCGGGGAACACAGACGCTGCCCTCACCAGTACAAGGTATATTATAACTCAGTCACTGATTACGTACATAATCGTGTTTAGCTTAAATAAAACACTCTTACAACACGTCAATTGATGTGGAGGTGCACTCCTATGCTACAGAGGGAGCGAACACACTGCCAAGTGGCCGGTTGGTTATGGAGCTTACAAGCCTGTGCTACCGAGGAAGCGAAAACACCGTCGCGTAGCCGGTTGGTTATGGAGCTTACACACCTGTGCTACAGAGGAAGCGAAAACACTGTCGTGTAGCCGGTTGATTATGGCGCTTACACACCTGTGCTACAGAGGAAGTGAAAACACTGTCGTGTAGCCGGTTGATTATGGAGCTTACACACCTGTGCTACAGAGGAAGCTGTCGTGTAGCCGGTTGATTATGGCGCTTACACACCTGTGCTACAGAGGAAGCGAAAACACTGTCGTGTAGCCGGTTGATTATGGAGCTGACACACCTGTGCTACAGAGGAAGCGAAAACACTGTCGTGTAGCCGGTTGATTATGGAGCTGACACACCTGTGCTACAGAGGAAGCGAAAACACTGTCGTGTAGCCAGTTGATTATGAAGCTGTTAACATCCGAGCTACTGAGGGAGCGAACACACTGCCATGTAGCTGGTCGATCATAGAGCCGTACACATCCGAGCTACAGAGGGAGCGAACACACTGCCATGTAGCTGGTCGATCGTAGAGCCGTACACATCAGAGCTACTGAGGAAGCGAACGCACTGCCATGTAGCCGGTTGATTATGAAGCTGGACACACCTGTGCTACAGAGGACACGAAAACACCTTCATGTAGCCAGTTCATCATTTAGCTTATACACCTGTGCTACAAAGGAAGCGAAAACACTGCCCTGTAGCCGGTTGATAATAAAGCCGTACTCACCCGCTACGGCTAGTGTCGCGCTGAACAACAACAGCCGGGCGACAACACTATATAAGAAAAAGTGTACTCACGGATCAGGAGCGACCAACCTCAGGGATGGTGATCCGAAGGGAAAAGCCGAAGAGGCTAAGCTCCCGCAGCCCTTGGAGGGTGACTGAACAGCCACAGCTCCGATCAATGATCACAGGGCTACTAGCGAGGAGCTTCAATGTAACTCGACTATCCAACACCTGCGAGCGAGAAATGTGAAAGGAACAGATCCTCTGATGACACCGGAAGATATAGACCCGGTGGGGTCATCAGGGGTCACACGTGACTTTGTTGGTATAACTACTCGACCTGCGCATGCGCGGATGTGTCATCCAGTGCTTAAAGCACCGCCTCTGGCGGTCAGGAAGGATGAAATAGAATGAAGCATTTAAATTAGGAAAGAAATCGATTTTTGAACAAAAAAATCGATTTAAAAATCGTCAAACAAAAAATCCTGATGAATTGTTTTTTTTTTATCCCACCCCTAGTGACATGTTGCTTTTACAGAAGAAACTTGCTCCAAAATTCAAACTTGACAGTCAGCAATTTTAATTGAACTTCAGAGAAGAGAAAGTATTCAAGTAATTTGTGAATCTATTTCAAATTTTGATCTTTTTAAATTTAACTTGAACCATGGGAACAAACAAATTGTGTCATGTCATTGACCCTACACTATCAGGCATTATTGCATTATTGGGTGCAACAGTCATCCTCCCATAATGCACCTGTTTGTAGTCCCATTTAACCTGAGCCCTGGTTACCTTGGCCACAGGCAGCTCCTTCGCTTTCGACTCAAACAGGTGCTCCAGTTTGGTCGTGTCCACCGCCACCTTGTCCAGCGACGCCCACACTGTCCCTCGACCAAAACGACACTTCTGCTGCCCGTCCGCCTGCTTCAGCTCCTTCCAGAAAAGCTTCACTGTCTTCTTCTTTTTCTGAATGGGAGCTGCAGAGGAGGAGGAGGGAGGAGGTGGAGGAGCTCCTGGTGGAGGGGGGGGAGGGGGAGGAGCTCCTGGTAGAGGAGGTGCAGGAGGCGGAGCCAGGCCTGGAGGAGGGGGAGGCAGAGGGGGAGGAGGAGGAGGGCCCCCGGTCATCCCAGGAGGAGGAGGAGGAGGAGGAGGGAGGCCGGCATAGCAGGAGGAAGCCAAGCCGGAGTCGAAGGTGTCCATGTCCAACACGTCGATGTCCTCCTCGTCCAGCAGGTCGGAGAAGTCCAGGTCTTTGATGCGCAGGGCGGCGGCGCTTGGCTGCAGCTGCTCCCAGGCGTCGGAGGAGCCCGTGGCGCCCAGCGGGGTCATCTGTGTGGTCTCCAAACGGCGAGCTTGGCTCTCTGGGTCAATGCTGCTCTGCTGACGAAGGCTGCGGTTCTGCAAACACGGTAGAGTCAGTGAAAAGTGTTAGCCTATCTCTGCCTGAAGTCTTTAGATTAACTCTTCAGCAACTCTGAAATTGGTAACAAGCGCATCTTTGGTGGAGATGATCTGTTCAAGAACGAGTCGAGTCTTTTGAACTACTCTTTTAAGTGAAGATGAGAACGGACTCACACTTGTGAGTGAGCAGCTCGCTTGCTTGATGCAGCTTACTTTTAATAATGGCTCTAAAATTAACGGCTCACTCACGAGGGCAAATCAGTTCTTACCTAAACTTAAAAGAGCAGTTCAAAAGACTCAACTTGTTCTTGAACATCACATCTCACCGAAGACATGCTTGAAAATTATTGAACCAAACAAAGCCTTTGTTTAGGATGACACAAAGATATTATTTTAAGATATGGTGACATAAAGCAGATTAAAATTTGGAAAAAACAAAAAAATCAATTTAAAAATCGTCAAACAAAAGATCCCGATACTTATGTGAATCGATTTTTTTCTCCCAGCCCCACTGGATAAGTTAATGAAGTAAGTAAAGCTGTTTGTTCAGACCGTGCTTCGTGCTTCGGCCAGTCGGGCCAGAGCAGCCTGTGCCGATCCTTCCAGCCCTTCCAGCTCTGCCCTGCGGGAGGCGCTGCTCTCACTGGGCCCTGAGGGTTCCTCCGATTTAGCCTTAAAGCTGGAGAGACGCTCCAGGACACGACCACGGCCTGCCAGCTCCCCACCTGAGAGGAAAAACACATCGAGAGGTATCAACGAGATGAGTTTAAAGAGTTTTCTCTGCAGTGTAGACTGGAGATGTCGCTGCTTTAAATGCTTTGTTAATGCTTTAGTTGACTTGTGGACATCTTTGCTCAGCTCTCACCAGGCAGGAAGCTGCTTTCTTCTTCGTTGGTGTCTGGTGCTGCAGCAGTTGGGCTCAGAGGTGCGGTGCCAGAGGTCTTTGAGTATAGCATGTCCATCACAAACTTCTTATCGTTGGACAGAGTGCTGCACTGCCGCTGCACCGGTGACGCTGCAAAGAGACAAATGAGACAAATATCGTGAGCTCGAAAATAGCTGCCTTAGGCAAACAACGTAAACTAATGATAATAATACTAACACTAGTAATATTAATATCAATCTTGAACTGACAAAAAGCCCACTAACTTTAGCCATGAATACAGTGAATATAAATAACTAACACTGGTAAAGGAAATCCGTCAACAACCAAATGGAGGAGCACTTGCTTCTTTTTTATTTAATTTAATTTTTTGTTATGGATTTATGGAGCTTTTGTTTTTATGAAGGAAAATAATCAATTAAAAAAAATAGAGTGTTGTGGAAAAAAATTGGATTTTGATTTCATTTTAATTTTTGGGTTGATTACTGTCTGCTTGTGCAGGGTGACTTTAGATAAGTTTTGACTTCTACTCCTTTTTGAACATGCAAATGACACATATTGTTGTTTTGCACTTTGATTGTTGTTTTTATTTTGTTATGTTTAAATTTGTTTTGATTATGTTCAAAATAAATAAACAGTCCTTGAAACAAAAAGAGACTCCAAGGCATTCTCTTTATACTATTAAAAAGCCTTTATTTTATCGGCATGGTCATGTACACCTAGGTCTACATGACCATGCCGATCAACAATAGTATAAAGTAAGAGCACCTCAAACAAACTCTGCCGAGTCCAGGTAGCACTCCTCTTCTTTGTCTTCATAAATAAACAGTAAATAAATCTTTAGCCCACATCGCCCAGCCCACCCTCAGTTTAAAAAAAAAAGGAATTCTATAAAAATAAAAATATATCTTAACAATAAATTTGACAATAACAGAACTTGATAACACAAAGGCAAAACTTGATATATGCTTTTTTTGTCATCTGAAGTTTTTTTTTATTTTTAGAAAGGGAAATATTCAATAAAAACCATAATATAGCATTGTGGTAAAATAAAAGAATTTGATTTTATAAGTTCAAATTGTATGGCGCTACCCTTAATTTAAAAAAATAATTGAATAAAACAAAAAAATCTTAATAATTTTGACTCCAATTACAGAACTGTGGCCTTGCCAAAGAAAAATATGAAATTGACTAACAATTTAAAACAACATAAATTAAAAAAAAAGCTAAATTATTAATGTCCTCAGAGGAACCTGAAAGCAGGAAAAAAACATATTGATTGTTGCCAATTTAGAAGCACAAACCACCCACTGATTCATTGTCTTCTTCTCAGCAAACTCTAAACCAAACCAGCGTTTAGACACCACCCAAAAACAACAGAACCACAAAACTTAACAGCACACACCAAAGCTTCAGCACAAAAACATTTGATTTATACACAACGACAACACAGAAACACATTTTTGATTTGATTTCACTGTCATTTCAGTTTCTGTCAAAGTCAGGTTGGAAAAAGGGGTAAAATTTGGCCTGAAAAGACTTTTAAGGTAAAATACTTAATTGTGAATGTTTGTGTCAGTTTAGTTTGGACTGTGGATCTTTAATAAATAAAACACTATAGTTCAGTAATTCTTTCATAAGGAGATAGTTGAGATCCCAATAAAACTCAGAATAACTGGCTTTTGTCTTCCTGCTCAACTATAACTCTCACTTCTATTCCTTTGTGAACTATTTAATAACTTTAAAAGTGAAACAGTCTCTCAGTTTGTTTATTTTACTGAACAGAGGAGAGTAGCAGCACGTCACCTCCACCAGGTGGAGCAGCACGTCCACAGAAACGAGATATTTGATTGATTTTTTAATTCGATTTTTGATTTGATAATCTTTATTTTGTGCATGGGAATAATTAAGTATTAAACTTATTAAACAAACAAACAAAAAAATCCAAAAAGGGAAACATTATTTACAGAAACTCTAAGTTTTAATGCTGTTTTATGTTTGAAATAGAGGAAGAAGCTCGGCTTAGTTTTAAAAAAATGATTAAAAAAAAAAATGCAAAAAATGCAAAAAATGGTTTGTCTTGGCTTATCCTGCTGCTTAACAGAAGGTTTTTTCTTGCCGCCATGATGGAGGGATCCATGATTGGCTATATGGATTCATGCTGGGTGTTGGATGTATATATTTGTATATATATATATTTTATATGTATATATGTATCTATGCATATATGTGTATCCATAAAATGAAGAGCTTTATGCTCTGTTGTAAAGTGTCTTGAGATAACACTTGTTATGAATTGGCGCTATACAAATAAAGATTGATTGATTGATTGATTGGCTTATCTTATCCTACCCTATTTTTCATCAGTGTGTCACTAACCAAACAGAAAAAAATAGGTTTTCATTTGAAAAATAAAAATAAAACAGTAGAGCAGAAGACACAGTTTACAATCATCCACTTTCATCTTCTTGTTCATTAATATATTTGCTGAAAAACAGGTTCTTATAAATCTTTTAGAATTGTATATTTTTCTCAGTTTCATGTTACCTTCAATATCATTTAACAAAACCACCCCATAATGCGGAATACACATATAATATAACGTATTGTGTGGAATATATATGAATAATAAAACATATATAACTAAAGCAATAATCATACCTAATTTCTTAAATCATTTTTAGCTTGACAAAGTATTCAGACTTAGACATGAATGACAGAATATCTCACTCTGAGTGTATTTTCTTTTTTTTTCATATCATTATCAACATATCAAGAATCACTTTAAGAAGGTGTTTATGGTTTTAAATGGCAAAATAATGACAATTTCACATTTTTTTTAATTCTTTAAAAAATATCACTCTTCTCAGCCCGAGAGGCCCGAAGCCATGTGGCACCTTAGGCCAGATTTTAATTGCCCCCCTCTCCATCTGTGAGTTACATTTGTTTTCATCAAACATTAAAGAGCATTGTTTTAAGATTGTCTTTGACTTACAAAATAACATGTCACCCAATTCACATGTTTAACAAATTACAAGTGAATACAAGAAATCTGAAATACACCACAAAATAATAAATTAGGGGTGGGAAAAAAATTGATTCATATAAGCATCGGGATTTTTAGTTTGACGATTTTTAAATCGATTCTTTTGTTCGAAAATCGATTTTTTTCCAAATGTAAATGCTTCATTTTAGTCTGTGTTAACGAGCCACTTTTAAATGCAGTCCAGGCTTTTGAAGAGAGAGTATAAACAGCTGGTTAAAACATATTGCTGAATAAAACTTAAAAACAGACTCACGTGATGTGTATTTTTCCTGATATAGTCTGTAGGCATCATCATTGTTCATCTTTTTCACTGGAGTTAAAAAAGCTAACTAAAGATTGCGAAAATCAGCAATATCGTAGAATCGCAATTTAAATCAAATTGGCACCTAAAAAAAAATTAAAATCGTCCCAGCCCTATAATAAATCCTGTAAATAAATAAATAACTGATTTGATAAGATCATTTATAGTTATATTAACTGGACATTACTTTACAGTTAATGTGATCTTTTCCATTTAAGGGCCATAAGTTATTCTAGCGAAGGAGAATATTTTCTGATTTTGTGGCCTAATAGTCCAGCAGGGTTAGAGAAAACACTCCTCTCAGTCATTTTAGAACTTTTATTCTGACAGTCCGGGACTCAAACTCTTACCGGGGTCATTTGGTGAGTCTTGGCGTCCGTTTGAGTCCAAACTGCTGGACGGTGACACTGAGACAGAAAATAAAGAATCATTGAATATTGGAGTATTTAAACATGTCTGACTCAAACTCTCAAACATTTCTGCACACTGATATTTCCTCACAGATCATTTTAAAATACAAAAAGCAACATTAAAGAGTGATTTCGCGTTTCCTCGATATTTTACCCTGATGCGGCGACTCCTCTCCACCTCGCTCCTCTGCAGGTGGCAGGCTCGGGGTGATGACATCATCAGAAGAGGACAGTTTGGACTGGTTCAGGTGTTTGCTTCTCCTCTTCTTCTCCCACTGTGTGGCTGCCAAGCTGCGCAGGAAGGTGTCTCTGCAGAGAGAGGGGGGTCACAACGAGGCCAGGTGTGAACGCAAGGCCAGATGTAAAAACAAGGCCAGATGTAACAACGAGGCCAGGTGTAACAACGAGGCCAGGTGTAACAACGAGGCCAGGTGTACTAATGAGGCCAGATGTAAACATGAGGCCAGGTGTAACAACGAGGCCAGGTGTAACAACGAGGCCAGGTGTAACAACGAGGCCAGGTGTACTAATGAGGCCAGATGTAAACATGAGGCCAGGTGTAACAACGAGGCCAGGTGTAACAACGAGGCCAGGTGTAACAACGAGGCCAGATGTAAAAACAAGGCCAGATGTAACAACGAGGCCAGGTGTAACAACGAGGCCAGGTGTACTAATGAGGCCAGATGTAAACATGAGGCCAGGTGTAACAACGAGGCCAGGTGTAACAACGAGGCCAGGTGTAACAACGAGGCCAGGTGTAACAACAAGGCCAGGTGTAAACACAAGGCCAGGTGTAACAACGAGGCCAGGTGTAACAACGAGGCCAGGTGTAAACACAAGGCCAGAGGCCTATATCACGAAGCGCGGTCAACTTATCCCGGGTAACTCACATCTATCCAGGACTGAGTAACCGGAACAATGGCAATCAGGATAATCGATAGGACGGCGCAAGTTATCAACACGGTAACTCAATCCAGGATTGTCCCATCAAGAGCCGTGAACACGCACGTATAAAGGGAGGGCTCAGAGGCAGCTGACCAATCAGAACACGCGGAGAAGTGCCGGGAATACACTGACAGAGCTCCGTATTTAAAGCCATAGATAGTGCTGTGGGAAAAAAAAGGATTTTATTTTTAGGTTGTATTGTCCAGCCCTATGCTCAGTTTAAAAAATTCTTATAAAATAAAAATATATCTTAATATTTGACAATTACAGAACAGTGGCTTTGCCAAAGAAAAATATGAAATAGAATAACAATTTAAAACAACATAAATTACAACAAAGCTAAATTATAAATGTCATCAGAAGCATGTGAAAGCAGAAAAAAAACAAATCAATTGTTGCCAAATCAGAAGCACAAACCAACGACTGATTTATTGTCTCCTTCACAGCAAACCCCAAACCAAACCAGCTCCAAGCAGATTAAACACCAGCGTTTAGACACCACCCAAAAACAACAAAACCACAAAACTTAACAGCACACACCCAAGCTTCAGCACAAAAACATTTGATTTATACACAACGACAACACACAGAAACACATTTTCTAGTTTGATTTCACCGTCATTTCAGTTTCTGTCAAAGGCAGATTGGAAAAAATTTGGCCTGAACAGACTTTTAAGGTAAAATATTTTATTCTAAATGTTTGTGTGAGTTTAGTTTGGATTGCGGATCTTCAATAAAGACACACTTTAGTTACACTTGTTATTTAAAGTTAGATCAAAATGATTGATGTGTTTGTAATGTGAGATATAACATCTGGTGATGATTTTAAGATTGTCATGAGGACGTCGTTGTGATCCCAATAAAAGTCAGAAGAAAGGATTCATCTTCCTGCACAACATTTAAAACTCTCTTAATGACTGTATTAATACACTGAATATTTTAATGTAATTGTATTCACATCCAAAGTGTTTTTGTTTGATTGTACTGAAACTCAGAGATTAATTGGAGAATTGTCAATAGTGATTTAACTCTTAGTTTTGTTTCTCTGCAAAATCAACACTGTAGAGGAAAATATATTTTTATATAATAAGATTGTGGAATATTCAGGCTTCAACTTTGCACTTTGTTAGAATGAATAAGTCAACAAAAAAACAAACACTAATCAGTACAAGTTCACAGTTTGGCAGCCTTAATGTTTAGAATTTTAACCCTTTTTTCAGTAGAATCACATTTGATGAGGTTATTTTGGGTCAATTAGTGTTGATGTGATGCCCAAACTCCAAGGCGGTTATGGTTTTGCTGACATTTGTTTGTTTGTTTGTGTGCAAGATAACTCAAGAACTTCTCAACCAATTTTTATGAAACTTTCCAGGACAGTTGGTCATGGGGCAAGGAAGAAGTGACTGGAAATTTGAAGGTGATCCAAATCAAAATCAAGGATTAACTCATCAGCTAGAAAGCACTCGGAGAGTGCAGACCTCCGTCAGCACCACAGTCCTCTCCCATATTGTGATTTTTGCCATAAATAGTAGTCCTACCTTTATTTCATCTAAATATTTAGATTCCATGACCATGAAAACGTACTATTAGCAATTGGATTCATAATGATATCTATTTTAGTTCAGTTATTCACGAAAATCAAATTTTTTGTAATGGCGGATCCAGACGGTGACCCAGATCAACACCAAAATTGAATAATTTCTTCCTTTTTCCATGCTGAACATTTCCTGAAAACTTCATCAAAATCCATCCATACCTTTTTGAGTTATTTTGTTCATAGACAGACAGACTCTCCCGAAAACATAACCTCCTTGGCAGAGGAAATCAGGAACAGATACGAAAAAAAAAGTTTTTAATTTGAACAAATAAAAATAAAACAGTAGAGCAGAAGAAGACACAGTTTACAATCTTCCACCTTTACCTTCTCATTGTTCATAAACATATTTGCTGAAAAAGTTTTTTTTATACATCTTTTGAATTGTACATTTTTCTCTGTTTCATGTTATCTTCAATATTATTCCACAAAACCCCCCCATAATGTGAAATGCACATACAATATAATATATTGTATGAAATGTATTTGAATAATACATTTCTTTGTTTGTGTGCAAGATAACTCAAGAACTTCTAAACCAATTTTTATGAAACTTTCTGGGAATGCTAGTCACAGGGTAAGGAAGACTTGACTGGAATTTGAAGGAGATCCAAATCCAGATGCAGGATTATTTTTATGGATTTTTTAAGCACTCTACAATTTTTCTTTTGTTGGATGACTCAGTCATTCTTTTCTCTTTTGTTAATTTTGTCCAGTATATTGAACACCCCCTTTTGTGCCTTCACTGATTTATTAACTTGACATTTCCTTAACTAAATGAAAGTTTAAATATTTGCTTTCAACCTTCTGATGTGATCTGGTCTGGTCTCCTTTACTTTGAACATCAGGAGGGTTTTTTAAAAAATCATCTAAAGAAAGAGAAATTCAAGGGAAAGAGTTGAAAAAGCCTGACAGAACAAAATCAGCACACTTTGTTATTTTATAAAAACCAAAGTCCACTTCAGTCCAGTCTAATTCGGTCTGGTAGTTTTGGAGGTGGACCTGGTCCAGGTCTGAGGGAGAGCAGATCTCTATAATCAGGTCCTCTCTGTTTAGTGGCTGCAGAGGCTCCAGAAAAATCAGACGGCGTTATTTTGCTCCAATTTACGAGTTTCTATTGTTCTAAACAGACTGAGGGACAACAACGGACCAGGATAAGATCAGGAGACACAAACATGGCCGATGAGATTTTCTCTGCCAGGAGAAAAGTCAGAACAGTTTGATCCATCAACAGGAGGAGAAAACGACTGCTTTTTAACTTAAAAAAATAAAAATCACCCACATCTGTTTACTTTATTAAAAAGAAGAAGCAGCTCCTTGTAAATCACCCCAAGAATCAGAAGCTCCACTCATCAAGACCGATTAAAAGAACCCAGAAACACGTATGAGCACAAATGAGGGCATTCAGATACCGACTGACTGAATGTGCACGCAGGTTCATAATGATGTGAATTAAGAGAAATCCTGCCCACGTTATTTCTGAGTCATTATTACCCAGCAGAGTGCAGTACTGCACACCAAGTTCTTGGGAGTTCCTCAATGAAAAAGAACAGAAGTACAAAAAAGTTAAAAGTTTTCTTTTTAAAAAAATAGACAATATCAGCTACATTGTGCTGATAGAAGAGCGAGGATGAGGAAAAAGTGGAACGTGAGGAGAGCAAGGGCGTCATCGACAGCTGTGCTAACCAGTGTGACTAAAGCACAGACTGCTGGAAAAAACCTGTAGGATGTTGCAGTCTTTCTCAAACAGAGTGCCTGGGTTAGCATTTAGCACTTCTTATTACCAAGCCTAAAATCACTGGTATTTTAGAATCACTTTTTCAAATAAATACCTGAGAGCTCAGCATCTGCAAATGAGATTTTAACTTTTATTTTATAAACAAAAATGTATCTGATATTGGCCTTCAGAATCTTAAAAACTGTCATTTCTAAACTGTGAAAATAACGCATCTGTCAGTGTTTTTGGAGAAAAACCTGCCTATGTTTGACCTACATAATCAGCAGTTTATCTGAT
The DNA here is from genome assembly GCA_036419115.1 of Scarus forsteni. Taxonomy (NCBI): domain Eukaryota; kingdom Metazoa; phylum Chordata; class Actinopteri; order Labriformes; family Labridae; genus Scarus; species Scarus forsteni. Next base: position 1,295,337 of record JAZDUH010000443.1, on the reverse strand, counting down.
GACTGCAGGCAGGGCAGGCTAACACTACCCATTGACTCCCAGTGTTTGAGCTTAGCTAATTCGCAGTGGGAAGCTCTGCCTGTCACTTCCTTGTTTCTGCAGCACAGTCTAAAGACTGGAGTCGACCTGCTTGTCATGGACTCAAGAGTAAGACAAAACGAAAAATGTTGGCGTATCCCTTTAAAGCACGTTAGTCTGAGTTGGTCACTTCCATGCAAACTGCGCGGAAGAATATGTGACATGAGTCGGTTAGTTCCACATAACCTCTATATTTAAAAAAGTTAATGCACTTAAAAACATGCATATGCAGCATGCTCTTAAACTTTATTATCATTATTTGATTTGAGTTCTTGTAGGCGGAGAAAATCTCCTTTGTTCCTGGTACAATACTTCCCTGTTAGCTGGTTCTGCTAACAGACTCTCACAGACTGTGGCTTACTGAGGGAGAGGAGAGAACTTTCTGCTGTATCCAATGGACTTAGTGGTCATATGGAGTTCATACAACCCCACTTCAAAAATACTGAACTATCCCTTTAGCCTTTTAACTTCCAGCTGTTTGGCAGAGGTCATCAATAAATTCAGGGGCATTTGTTTTAAAAAAAAGAACAAATCAATCACTGATACGATTCTGTGAAAATGTCAGGAATCAGAAAAGAAAAAAGAAAAAAAGAAAAAGAAAACAAGCCAAACACCAGATATTTTCTTTGTGTGCCATTTAAAGGTTTGAACACTTCATATTTGATGATGTTATGACATAAAAATGCACAAATATTTGGGACAAAATCCATCAGAAAAGGCAAAAATGTTTGTAAATAAAGTAGTAATCAAAAAAAACTTAAAACAGATGACACTGTATATACATGTATAAACCGTCATATCAGTGTGTGGTTCAGTTTATAAAATGATAATTATGGTAATTCCAATAAAAACTTTTAGCTTTTTGATCCTTTAAATTCCACACAAAGAAAATATCAGTTAATTTGGTTTGTTTGCAGTTTTTTCCGTATCCTTAAAATAAAGAATGACTTATTTTTTATTTTACATATTAGATATTCCTGAATTTATTGACCTCTGTCAAACAGTTGAGCTGGGAGTTAAAGGGTTAAGAAGAGTCAGCTGGTATCTAAATGCCCAAACAGATGCTGACGTGTTGAACAAACAGGGTCAGCGTTTCCCAAGAGGAGCAGCAGAGCCCAGACTCCATCTCCCAGCATGCAGCGGGGCTGCAGCAGTACTTACTCAAACTTCCTCAGAACCGGTTTGTCTGGATTGACATCGTCAGAGCTGCAGAGATACAACACAGAGCTGAAGGATACAAACACAAACGAGTTCACCTGAGCCTGAAACACAGGAGAGGCTCAAAGGTTTCACCCTCAGGAGGACAAATGACCCGAAACTACGAACAAACAACACTCTGATTTAAGGAAGATCTCACTTAGTCTGACCCAAACTAAACAGACACACTAAACCCACACCGAGGTTTCTGACCATCTCAGGCTGCACCGTCAATCTTCACCACAAACCCTGAAGACCAGCTCAGCTGCAGGAAAACTTACCAAGACAAAATATTCTCAGAAAAATCACCACGTGCACATGCTTTAATCAATTAAAAATGTTCAACGTATTTGAAATTCATTAAAACTTCTGATTTATTTATTTATGTGTGCAGAAGATGGCAGCAACAGAAACGTGAATATAGGATATAATGTTTATATTTGTATGCAAAGTCTGTCGAGATAGGTGTACAATCATCCTCATAAAACTTTCATTTTCTTTTTATTAAGTTAGAAAAATCTTTTTATATCTATGTACCGCGGGTCTCCCCTCTGTGGAGGCTGACATAACGATCCACCATGTTGTTTTAGGGACAAAACGAGCGAATTTTTGATTCTACAAAAGTTTACCAAACCCATAATCATCATCTTAACTGACCTATAATCAATCAAAATAATAGTTACAAATATAAATGAAAAACCCTCACCTGGTAACTGTTATAAATGATGCCCTGCTCACGATCTCTTTTGGTCTTCACTGGCTCTTAGTGATGTGATGTTTTAGAAACAGACGGGCTCATTCCAACATCTGAACACTAGGTGTCGCAAAAATGCAGATTTCTACACACTGCACCTTTAATGTTGTCATGTGCTGCTTTAGGATTCACTTGATCATTTTTTGGTTTCTTCACCTTTTCAGATCAGTCAAATGGAATCACTGTCTCCCTCCATTCTTGTTTTTTTTTTTTTTTTTAAACACCTTTCTTCTTTTTGCTCCCCCAGTCCTTCACTCTTAATACATTTAAAAAACAACTCTTGAAATCTTTGGTGAAAACTCTAGAAACCAAACCTTCTGTATGCCCCTGCTTTAGCTGATGTTTATTATTTTACCTGTTGCTGATGTTTGACTTTTAAACTGCTTTGCTGCCATTTTTGGTCAAACCGCCTTGACACAAAATCTTTGATTTCAGTGGGATTAGCCTGTTTAAATAAAGGTTAAAAAACTCTTAATAATATGAAACAAACAACATTTCATCTAAAAAGTGAAAATAAATTCTTGAATTTCTGGTGGGGGCAATTTCATTACAGCTTAGTAGTCTACTGTTTTATTCTTATCTATATTTTAAATGTATAATATTACTCAGTATGCTTATTAAAATCAACAACCACATAATGAAATATGGGAGCATTCTCTGTCTATCTGTGCACGTGTGATTGTCCCTCCTTATTGTTATTCTTTCTTTTCCTTATAAGCCATGATAAGATACTGCCAGTTTCCAATCTAGACAACATACCACTGGTATCTGCATATTTTACATTTCTTCAAATGCCTTTTGTACTCAGTGATGTACCTTTTTCTGTTTTGTGTCTTGGTATCATAATCAAAAAAGATGATGAAAACACTGATTTAAAAAAAGAAAGAAAAGAAATTCTTAAAATATGAGCAGTTTTGTGCTTGAAGGACTGACTCTGGATTTTATTTTATTCTATTTATTTTTATTTTTTGTGGCACTTTGGGCCTTTAATGAAATAAGAGGGGGAGACTGTGAACAAAAAAGCCTACCAAGCAGGTAGAGACTCGAAGCACGTATGTGGGTCGTGCTGTTGGTTTTATGTTTGTAAAGCTGATCAGTTTAATGTTAAGGTGTTCTTACATAAATGTGAATTCAGTAATGATTGTTTTCCTGCAGCTGAGCAACAAAATCTGAGCCAAACCACACAATGACCGAGAGGAAGAGGAGAAGAGGAGGAGGAAGAGCACTTACCATCTGAACAGGTCATCCTCCCCAGAGCTGGGGGAGGAACGAAGGAGGAGAAGAAGACAAAGACGAGAGGAAGAATTTTGGAAAAGGAGAGATTAAAAGAGAAGATTAAAACATCCGACAAAATAAATAAATAAAATGGAGTCAGAGCGACAGACAGACAGAAAAAGAGGGATGGATGGGGTTTAAAGCACTGCTCTGTCACACTGAAGATGAAAAAAACTAGAGACAAATCAAATCTATGTTTCAATTATGATTACATTTCACCAGACACATAAACAAAGTTGATTTAAGAATTTAAGGGAAAAAAATAAACAAATATTTTTTAAAAAGATGTAAATATTTGGAAATGTAAAACCAGTAAAATTTAATATCCAGAAAAAATAATAAAAATATGCCAAAATGTATAATAATAAAGAAACAATTCATGAAAAGAATTATCTTTAAATTGGTTAAGTTGTAGTAAAGGTGTTAAAATCATTCAGGAAAAAATTCAAAAACATTGAAAATGATCAAAAAATAAAGTAGGCTTAAAAATTGTAAAAAATAATGAATTAAAAAAAAGTCACAATTTATAGAAATTACACAAGAATTAAAAAGTTCATAACATTACAAAAGCTGCTGAAAAATATTCTGTGCTGAACATTTAATTGAAGAAAATAATTGTGCAAAATGTTTATTCAATAATGTGCATAGTAAAGGATAAAAATCCAGCATTCAGAAAAAAATCAAGTTGTGAAAATGATTCACCAAATTAATGTTCATAAACAGTTAGGGATGCATGATATTGGATTGTTGTATTTTAAAGTCATTATCACAGACACTGATATTTTGTATCAAGAAAATAAAGTCTCTACTTTATTGACTTGTTTCTTTCATGGTAACAGTTTATTTATGTCATCATCAGTGCAAGAAAAACAAAATTTTAATCTTTAATAAATTATATTTCTGATAATTAAAGTCCGTGATGATAAGGTAAGCCATGTCAGTACAAACTGAACATTTTGCCAATTTCACAGCCAATAAACTGGATGTTAATGGTTAATTTCAAGGGTCAAAATATCTGATATGGTTTGATAATATCCTGCATCCCTAAAACCAAACCAAACACCGCTGCATCACTCACTTAAAACTGGTTTTGTTCTCCGTCTTCACCGGCTGCTCCGGGCTTGACTGGGACGTCCTCTCCTGAGCAGGAAGGTCTGCAGGGGACGAGCTGTAAAGCAAAGAAACACAAACACAACAGGAATTAACAGCAAAGTCACGTTCTGACCATTAAGTTTTACTAAAACTGAACTTGAAGACAACATGCCGGCTTTTGCCTGACCAGCACATCCAGCAGGCACAGAAAAAAGGGAGAAAATGTCATAATGTCAATTTACACTTTGACCTTTAATACCAGAAACTACCGTGAATAATCTCACATGAATAATTTCTTATTATTGCACAATCTAAACATCTCTTGTGATGTTTTTCTGTCTAAATGTACAATAGTATGTCTTTTAATGTATTTACTTGCATTTTGTTCAACATTTATGCAAGAAACCTTTTAAAAAATGTATTATTTTGTTTTTCTTTTCTGATTTTAATGATTTTGGATTAACCTGCTCAGCCCCTTTAAGCCTTCTGCTCCAAAATGACATCCTCATAAAGAAAAGATATGTGATATATATATATACATATATATATATATATATACATATATATATATATATATATATATATATATATATATATATATATATATATATATATATATATATATATATATATATATATATATATATATATATATATATATATATATATATATATATATATATATATATATATATATATATAGTATATATATATATATATATATATACATATATATACACACACACATATATATATATATATATACACGTATATATATATATCCCTTTTAATTTATATATATAAATTATATATATATAATTTAACAATTATAATAGCTTTACATGTCTATAAATGATCTAATTATCTTTAACAAATTATTTAATAATCATTTACAAATGTGTATAAGTGGTTTATTTATGGTTAGTTAACGATTCACTGACATCTACTAAGAGCTCATAAATGTCTTACAAATGAATGTTATTCTAAAGTGTTACCAAATATATATGTAGTTTTTGTTTGTTTTTGGGATAAATCAAGCAGAACTCTCTACATTTTGCCATTCAAAGAAATCCACACAAATCAACCCAAGTTTGAACCAAAGTGAAACAGATTTGGATATTTGATAATTCATTTTCTTGGTGTTGATGTTGTGTTTGGTGTGTGTAAAATGGCTTATATGGTTGTGTAGCTGAAAATTTCCTGTTTAATTTGATGTGTAGTAGGGCTGGGACGATTCACCTTTCTCCCAATTTGATTTTTTCCAATTTAAATTGCGATTCTTCAATATTTCCAATTTTTGCAATCTTTAGTTAGCTTTTTTAACACCAGTGAAAAAGATGAACAATGATGATGCCTACAGACTATATCAGGAGAAATACACATCACATGTGAGTCTGTTTTTAGGATTTATTCAGCAACATATTTTAACCAGCTGTTTATACTCTCTCTTCAAAAGCCTGGACCGCATTTAAAAGTGGCTTATTACCACAGACTAAAATGAAGCATTTAAATATGAAAAAATCTATTTAAAAATCCTCAAACAAAAAATCCCGATACTTATGTGAAACGATTTATTCTCCCAGCCTTGCTGTGCAGCATGACTTTATTTCTACATGAATAGTTCATTTTTTCTTATGTTTTTTTTGGAGAGAATTTCTGAAATCAGTGACCTTGGAGCTGAACAGGTTAATCAGACTTTTCATTAAAGTGGCTGTAATGCTCCCCCCAGCCTGCAGGGGGCAGTGTCTCCATCAGTCCAGGTGGTACAGACCTGCCGGTGGCCGACTCCTCGCTGATGGAGCTGGCTTTGGAGAAGAGTCTGGACTTCCTGCCGAGGCCCAGAGCGGACATGTGGTGGCTGAGGAAAGAGCGACCCCTGGTGGTCAGGAGGAATGACGGCAGAAAGAGAAAGAAAAGAGAGCGAGAGGGAAACACCAAGAGTTTAATCAGAGACAGAAACCCAACACCAGGCCATCAGGGACCAGAACAGACCCAGAACAAGAACCAAGACCAAGACGGGCATGCAGACCGATGAGAGACTTGGACTTTCCTTCAGTGATTCGCTTAAGAAGCATCAAGACCGAGAGAAGAGGAAGTTTGAGAAGAAAACTAACAGGGAGAACATTTAAACTTTTAACACTTATTAAAGGAGCTGAATGAAAGCACAACAAACATTTTCGCCTCGTGCTCGTCTCCCTGCTGATCGAGCATTTTCTCATTTTCATAATTAATGTTTCTGTTGCTTCAATAATTCACTAAACTGGACTTTAAAAACCAAACACGTTGGCTTATCAAACCAGCAGGAGGCAAAAACACTTTCAATCTTCCCCCTGAACGACCATGAGTGACCACGACTGTATCAGGGTTTGTCAGACTTACGGCACATACGCTGGAAATCTGGATAAACGGCAGAATGAACCAAAAATATCAGATTACAGCTGAAAACTACAGAACGTGAAAAACGTGACATCACAGTCTGTTTTAAAGAGTCTGTTTGTGATAAAGATGTGCACAATCATTTTATTTCTCAAGACAAACTGTTTGTATTGGTTGAACTTTTACAACTTCAATAACAGAGAAAAAAAAATCCAACAAATTTCACCTGCACTGGCCACTTCATTAAGTACACCCCTCAAGCTAAGTAGAGGTGCAAACCTCTGCCAAACCATTGATGGTTAAAGGTCGACATTTCTGACATGTTCAACAGAAAGCTGCGAGATTTTACACGGTTAAAGGGACATACCACCGTTTTTTTTTATGTCTTGCCTCACTCCCAATCAATGACAAGCAGAAAGACTCCACTCTTGTTAATTTTATCTTTGCAGTTGTTCTTTTGCACAATACTTGTTAATTTTATATAATCTCTTAACTGCACGAGTCTCTATCTATCTATCTATCTATCTATCTATCTATCTATCTATCTATCTATCTATCTATCTATCTATCTATCTATCTATCTATCTATCTATCTATCCATCCATCCATCCATCCATCTATCTATCTTTCCATCTATCTAGAATCTAGTTTCCAAAGGGATTTAAAAAGTTCAGTCTAATTTAATCCTAAAAACATCACAATCTAGTTTAATCTATCTACTAATTTATCTATATTTAGACAGTAGACTGTAAAAAAAAGTCACAAGCACACCATTTAGAGCTGCTAAAGAGTTTATCTGATGACTGTAGGCAGAGGCAAGCTAACACTACCCACTGACTCCCAGTGTTTGAGCTAAGCTAATCATTTTGTGTGTGAGCTCTGCCCATCTGTTTCTTGTAACTGCGGCAGAACCTAAAGAATGAAGTCTTCTCTGTTTGTCATGGAGTCTGGAGTGAAGACAGACATTAACTAAAACTTTTGGTGAAGCCTCTTTTTGGCCCCGTCTGTGGAACAGTCTACCTGAAGACCTGAGAGCAGCACCGACTATTCGTATTTTTAAAAGCAAACTCAAGACCTACCTTTTTAATCTGGCTTTTAGCTGCTTATATTTATTAGTATTTTACATCATATATTTAACTTATTTTGACCCTTTCATTTTGTTTTATTTCTACATTTCAGTTCAGATTTTAATTTGGAATTTTATTCTTTGTTAGAGGCTTTTCCTTTTATTATCCTATTTTAGCTGATTTAATTATGCACTATGTAACTGTATGTAACTGATGTTACACTTTCTCATTTTACTCTATTATTTATCTAACTTTCATTTTTTATTATTTTATTTTATTTATTTAAGTATGTACTTATCTTACCCCCTAGTATTCTTCTAATATTTTTAACTACTATTTTATTTTAAGCGACTGTGTTTCCTCATTTTTAATTCAGGACAGTGTTTCCTCAGTCCTCTAATGTAGCTTTCTGTCAGAATTTCCTTTTTATGTCATTTTGTGTTTGAGTAAGTGAGTGTGTACATTGAATGTGATTGGGGGAGGGGGGTTGCGGGGGTCTTATGTTTTCATTTTATGCAATTATGCAATTTTCTGCTTTTTATTTCACTTATTGTTATTTTATTTAATCTTTTTCCCATGTAAAGCACTTTGTATTACAAAGTCCTGTATGAAAAGTGCTACACAAATAAAGTTTGATTGATTAAAACAAAAAAAGACGACATTGTCTGACCAATCAGTAGCCGGCAGTCGGTGATGTCATCTTTTAGTAAAGACTCAGCTTGCTTGGAGCCAGAGCGGAGTAGGTACTAAAACTAGCTTGTTTTAGGAGGTACCAGGCCAATGAAAACAAGCTGCAAATCGAGTAGAGCCCAGTAGAGTAGGGCCAAGGCATGCTAGTGGAAAAGGGCCAAAAGTAAAGCTGGAAGTGGAATCAAAAATAACATCAGAGCTTTAACTGGACTAAAGCGAACCAGCTCAGTGTGAAGCAGCGTTAGGTCCAGAATGGAGGGATGTCTGAGTTAAAAATGCTAAACGTTGGATTAAGCAGAAACAAACCTCAAAACTGTGCTCTCATAACTCCTGATAAGCTGTCAGCTGTTCCTGCAGAGTCCAAACATGAGCAGAAATGTTCCTCGTGTGCCCACAGAGAACATTCCTGCAGCCTGAACTCAGAGAAACTGAGAGTCCAAATAAAACATGTCCACGACAGACTGAGGGTCTAAACTTGGGCAAACTTAGAAAGAGCGAGCAGAGCTTCCCTGAGGGGTTAAATCTGCTCACTTTCTGCTGTAAACGTGTCTTTTTATCAGAGTGAAGACATTTTATTTCAGACTGAAAAGCAGAGACAGTCTGCAGAAATGGAAGAAACCATTGGAACGGTTGGGACTTGACGATAGTTTGGAGCTACGCAAATAAAGAGCAGTGATTCACAAACTTTCACAGCCTCTTCAGACTCTTTACCTCCATGTTCTCCGACTCTCACACACTTACATCAGCTAGAAAAATAAATGTGTCTCTTACCCTATAGCCCCCCCCCAACTCCACATTTACACATGCAAACAAAATCTCTTAATGGTGCGATGAGGAGAGTCTATTTGCAGCAACATAAAGAATCTGCTACCCATGAGCACGTGCGGCGACTGTCATAATGCTGCGTTCCAGTAACCTCGGAATTGGGAGTGACATCATCTCCGACTTATCAGCGTTCCAGTTAAAGCTGGAAAAAAACATGCCGATCTACCAGGCTATTGTTAGCTGTTGTTAGCACGCCCTGTGTTGTTGTTCACATATATCACACGAGGAATGTGATTATCACTATGGCAGCATTTTTGTAAATATAAGTCTAACAATACTATGTATACAGCTGATCTAGAGCGACACACCCCAGTCAGAAGTGCAAATAAATTGATTATTACAGGAGCTAAATAACTGTTCACACTGGGGTCATCCATCTTTGATTGTCAACTCGGGGGTGGCGAGGTTTCACTGAGTTCCCAGTAGGAAATTCAGACTTCGGGGGACGTGCCAGTTGCAGTTTCCAGAACCCGGAAATTCCTACTTCTGACTACAACTGGAACGCACCAAAAGACCCAAGCCAAAGTGTGTGTTTGTGGTGATAAAAGCAGCTCAGACCTTCCTCAGAACTCTGCATTGCTTTACAACTTCTTTTTTCAACAACTTACAGGATGCAAAGCGACGAGGTTATGTATCTCTTTCTAGTTACGTAGCGGTAGTTTTTGATGTGTGACAACAAGCAATTTTTGGAAAACTTATATTACTTAGTATCGTAGTTTTGTAGCTGGCTACATATCGCTACTTACAGCCCGGTGCTCTAAGACGTGTCCTAATAATATAAATTTGCTCTAGTCTTAATTGTCTTGTTGCCGAAGTTGAGTATCCAGGCCAGTCCAGCTATGTACGACCCGACCGGAAGGCTAAGGAATAGCATTTATAGATGACCTATTTTTTTTAATGTATTTTTTGGGCATTTTGTGCCTTTATTGATAGGAAAGAGACAGTGGATAGGCCTGTGAAAGGGGGTGAGAGAGTAGGGGAAGACACTCTGCACAGGCAGGATTCGAACCCGGACAAGCCAAAGCAAGTCCATGGGGTTCCTGGTTGCCAACCACTCCGCCAAACCAGCACCCCTAGATGACCTATTTTGATGCTATAAAACTCATCTTAAAGTGTGTATTTCGATCAGGCATATATCTAAAAGTGAGACTTTTTTGTAATTACTTAGAAACTCCTCACAGTCTCTTTAAAGTGAAATATTTCTCACTTACAGAAGAGTATAAGGGCCATGCCAGATGAAGAAATGATTTTGGCGATATATCTCGAAATTTCGACTTTAATCACAACTTCACCGAAATCATTTTCTCCATTTAACATGGCCCATACAGTTGAAGAGGGATTTTGGGTGATCTTGAAGCACGAACATCTCGCAGAATGAACCACAGATCACGTCTGGATGCCTCTTATTTGCACTAATAAAACCTTTCTTGCACTTTCTGTTGGATCTTTGCACGACATACATGTTTAAAGAAATTCCAAGTTCCACCCTTAACAGTGCAAATATCTTCATACATGTTTATAGTCTGAATCCATCTTCATCTTGTTTGTATCTGGACTTATTTATTTTTATTGTATTTAATTTTATTCATGTTTGTTGCTATTATTTAATAGGGCTGGGCAATTAATTCAAAAATAATTGTAATCGACATTTTGACCCTCTAATTGAAGTAATTTGACCTCTGTCAAATATTTTGATTATTTTCCCTGTGTAAGTCACGAGACCGCACCCCCTCCATACAGTCTGCGTTCCCTTCTGCAAAGAATTTTTTTTTTTTTTTTGTCGGCTTATTTTGTTCGACTTTAATCCTCACTTCGCCAAAATCATTTTCTCCATCCAATCTCCATTTTTCACTTGAAGATATTTTATTCATACATTAAATGTGGGAGTTGATGGCTGCAGGCTTACAGACTCATTTCTTTTCTAGCTGCTGTAAGTGTTCGAGAGTCGGGGAACATGGAGGTCAAGAGTCTGAAGAGGCTGTGAAAATTTGGGAATCACTGATAAAGCGGACATTTGGAGCATTTTGGATCTTGAGTGATGAGCAAATGAGCGTTTAAAACCCTCAAGTTTGGATACTAAACAAGCACGATGTCCTTGTTTTTTTACTAATTTATTGATCTATGTTATAAATGTGAGACAGTGTTGTAGTTTTTGGTTGGTCCAGTCTCTTACCATATAATCTTTGTCATTTGATCATTTTGTTTGTTTACTTTGTTTTGTTGAACTTCAATAAACTATAGAAAAAAAAAGCAGAGACGATCATTCTCCAAACAAAGTCAGAAACGAGGAGACTCACGGGCTGGTGGGCGACTTCGTCTCCTGCTCCACTGCGATGGCGCCGTTGGAGGCGGCGTGGGGGGGCAGAGGCGACCCCCTCTGTGACCCCGATGGGCTGGAGGCGGGGCTTCCTGGGTCAGAGATGAGCGGAGACGATGCCCTGCTGCCTGAGTGAGGCGTGGGGCTGGGAGAGGAGATGACTGGGGAGGTGGCAGGGGAGATGGTGGGGGAGACGGCTGGGGGAGTGTCCTCTTTGAACGGGGGGAGGAAGGTCGGTATTGAGGGGGAGGAGCCTGCAGGTGAGGGCAGGACGTCAGGGAGGTTCTGGCTGGAGGTGCGGCGGCTCTTCCGTCCCTCCTGGTCGCTGCCCGCCGTCTTTCGCCGCTCTTTGCGGACGTGAAGGGAGGAGTCGTCCACCTCTCCGTCCTCGTACCTCAGAGCTGTCTGCACGAACAAACACATAAAGTAAATAAAATAAATAAATATAAAATAAATAAATAAATAAATATAACAATAATAATAATATATAAATGATAAATAAATTTAAAAAATCATAAATAATAACTAATACTTACAAATTATAATAAATAAATAAAAATAAATCATAAATAATAAACAAATAATAATAATAATAAATACATAAATAATAAATAATATAATAATAATAATAAAAATAATAATAATAATAATAATAAATAAATAAACAAAACAAATAAAACACCAGAGCAATCTAACACAATACAGGCTAACAGCTGCGATAATCCTCCTGCTAAAAAGGAGATGATCAAAAACACTTTTTGTCAGGGCACACACTTTTGATTCAGATGCAGCATCAATCAAACTAAAATTAAGGTTATTCTTTCAAAGGGATACACCAAATTTTTTTTGTTTTTGTGCCTGTCCTCACTCAAGAGTCCACGAAAAAACAGACTCGATTCTTTAGACTGCGCTAACTAGCTTAGCTCAAACACTGAGAGTCAATGGGTAGTGTTAGCCTGCCTCTGATTCATTTTTTAACTGCATTTTATTACTCTACTTTCTACTATCATTGCTTTATCTTCTACTCATAAATACAGACTCTCTTCTCTTGTTGACCTACTCTGAGGTGAAGATGTGGCGTTCACAGACGAGTCAAGTCTTTTGAACAGGTCTTTTGAGGTTAAGTTTTTTTGTGTCTTTCCTCACTCAAAAGTCCATGACAAACAGATAGGCTCCATTCTTTAGTCAGCGCTAATTAGCTTAGCTCAAACACTGAGAGTCAATGGGTAGCGTTAGCCTGCCTCTGCCTACAGTCATCATATAGACTCTTCAGCAGCTCTAAACCGTCCTCTGTGCATGTTTCTGACTTTTTTTAACTGCATTATGTTTCGTTATCTTCTACTATCATCACATCGTCTTCAACTCGTAAACACAAACTTTGTTTTCTTGACCTACTCCTGTGGTGAAGATGTGATGTTCACAAACAAGTAGTGTCTTTTAAACAACTGTTTGAAGTGAACAAAAACAACCAGTTCTTAGTTGTGAGTGAGCCATATGTTTGTGAAATGTGATTAAATGCAAGTTGCCTGGAAAAACAAAACTGAACGGTTCTGCTTTTTAATATTTTCTTTTTTTTTGTCTCGATCAGTAAATTTAAACATTTGTTGACAACAATATTAATTTCATTCTAATGTCAAAAGTATCATTTCAACTGAAGAACTTCTACATACTGGTGTATTAACTAGGGCTGTCACTTAGATGCATTAACAAGATTAATTAATACACAGCAAATTAATGCGTTATATAAATTAATGCAAGATGCAAACAAAGCTGATGTGACAACAGGAATGGCTTATTTGAGACTCAGTCTTATTTTATTTCTTAAGTTATTTATCTATGTTTGTACTGCATTCTTAATAATGCATCAGGCCAAATTGGTTGGCCGGATGCCCTGCACCTTCTCCTCATTTTGAATTTCATTTATGAAACACTCTTAAAATGTAATTTGAGGTGCCTGGTTAATCTTAGAATTTTCGGAACAAGAGGATCTGACTTAGGTTTTTATTTAATCACCAATAAAAATATGGATTTACAAATCTTCTCTTCTCAGTGTATTCATTTGATTATTCATGCACTACAGTTTTTTAATGTCCTAGAATTCAAATTCTTTTTTGGGGGCTTTAAGCAGATACGAGACTAAAATGCCATTAATTAGATTAATAATTGCAAATCCTGTAATTAATTAGATTTTTTAAAATCTCATGGCAGCCCTAGTATTTACATTATAGAAAACATAAAAATATCTTTTTTGAATCACTCTTACTGTTAATTCAGGACAGCTGTGGCAGAGCCCTCACTCTGATTGGGTGCTATTCTAATGAATTTGTTAAACACTATACTTTAAATTATACGAGAAACAAAACAATTTTTTTCTTCTTAGGGCTGAAACATAATGAACTTTAAATGTCCTTCACTCCACCCTTAACAATTTTCTATTGTCTTAACTTCTGGAGGAAAAGTGAGCAGGTGAGCATTTATTGTGTTGGAGCATTTCTTCATATTTTAGTTGATTAAATTAAATCAGGTCAGAAAGGTGACATGCTTACTTCTAATGAAACACCAAAGTTAGAAAGCTTCTCTCTTCACTGACAGGCTCTGTGAGAGTTACTGATGTTTAAAGATTTGGTGTGTTTTTACCTCGTATATAGAAAACAGTGCTCTCAGGTCGGGCTCCGTCCCTCTGTTGTTCATGTGCTTAAAGATGATCGTCTCCATCCCCAGCTGCTCCAAACTGTCTGTCACATCGTAGAAAGTGTCCTGATCCGGGAGGACAGCGAGAGTCTGACACAAAAACACAGACAGTTACATGAGTAACAGGCAATCAGACATTATAGTATAATAGTTTCAGAAGTAAAACTGATTTCAAATCAATCAATCAAACTTTAACCCTGAAACTACCAGCTCAACTGTTTGGCAGAGGTCATCATTACATTCAGGGATGTTTAAGGATTTAAAAAACAGAACAAATCAAATCATTGTTTGACTCCAGTAACACCTCAGGGGACAAAGAAAACCACAAACAAACCAAACACAGATATTTTCTTGTGGGATTGCACAAAAATTTGGTACCAAATCAATTGGAAAAGGCAGAAATGTCTGTAAACAACGCAAAAATAACTTAAAATAGATTATATTGAGTTTGAAAAACACAAAAAAATGTTTTTGATGAATAATACATTTGTATGTACATATATATCATCATAACAGTAAATGGTTAAGTATTTAAACATAGTAGGAGCAGTTTTTCTGGATCATAAAACACTGACAGAAACAAATGTGCTTTTTATTTAACACCTTAAATATTACAGACTTTAATGACCTCTGCTACACAGTTGAACTGGGAGTTAAAGCGTTAAAAGAAAAGAAATAAACCAAAACAAAATAAAAAATAAAAGTAAAAGATTGAATGCAATGGAAATACAAAAATACTGCACACACACAAAGACATTACAAGGAGATTTATACCGAAAAAACAGAATCAGAGAACTGAGGAAAAATTCTATTATACTAAAAATGAGGAAACACAGGGGCTAAGACTGAAACGACAATAAAAAATCATGATAAAAAATGTGATAAAAAAATAGTATCGGTGAAAAAAAAAAAAAAAAAAAAGTGGTAAAACGAGATAGCTAAACACCAAATGTGAAGTAAAATCTGCTAAAATAGGATAAGTGAAAGAAAACCAATTAACAGAGAATAAAATTCAAAAACAATAAATCAGAGCTGAAATGGAGAAATAAAACAGATTAAGAGGATTAATATAAATAAAATAAACTTTGATACAACTGTTAACTGTTCATACTTTGTTCAAGCATAACAGCATCATGCACTTCTCACATTCAAACTTTTTTGTCAGTTTATTAACGGGATGTTACTGTTTTTACCCTCATGTTGAAATTTTCTAAATCTGTGCACCTTGTTGATGAGCGTCATGGCGAACATCAGCAGCTCCGTGTCCGAGCCGTTTCTCTCCTCCAGGACCTCCATCAGGTAACTCCACGGCTTCACACCTGCAGAGCAGACATGCAGGTTTACCGTTTAAAAACATATTAGACATTCTTTTTTTTATGTTTATCCATTTGAATGAGTTTTAATCCAGTCAGAGTTTCGCCTTCAGTGTTTGCTGTCACTTGGTGCATCATGTTTATTGTGGTCATGAGCTTCTTTTTTTGTGTTTCTTGTCAAATATTTGAAATTAACTTGATCAGGAGGAGGGATTATTACAGTTACAGGCTCCCCTTCTCAATGCTGCTTAAAAAAACATGCATCAAAATATTTTAACTGTCATTGAGTTGAGGTGTCGCAGTTTAAATCCAGCTGCTATGTTACTTTTTAAACAATGCAAAATTCTCCTTGGGGGTTAATAAAGTATTTCTGATTGTGATTAGCCATTAGCTGTTCAGCTGATTTTGCTGTCAGTTGTTAACTAAAAAGCTAGTTGGCTCGCTGCACTCCTGAAACTTTCAGTCTTTTTTTTTAAATTGGCATTTTAGTATTTGTAAAAGGTCAAACCATGAGCTTCAGCATGAAGCACAGCATCCAAAATCTGAAACTAGTCCAAGCCCAAGAAGTTTCCGAAGACCAAACCAAACAAGCACCAAACTCGGACAGGAAGCCAGAAAAGTTTGACGTAATTAGGTTTTAACGTATTCTAAGTTATATTTATGGATGTTAGTTTGGTTTTGGTTTAATTTGAAAATGCTGATTATGAGAACAAAAAGAAGTGTGTTAAGATTGAGGTACTGAAAATAAGAAGGGGCAGTAGCCAACCTGTAGCCATATTTTCATTTGTATCTATCTATCTATCTATCTATCCATCTATCCATCTATCCATCTATCCATCTATCCATCTATCCATCTATCCATCTATATATCTATCTATCCATCCATCCATCCATCCAGAATGTAGTTTCCAAAGGGATTTAAAAAGTTCAGTCTAATCTAATCTTAAAAACATCACGATCTAGTTTTATTCTTCATTCCTCACTCTTATAGTAACTGCATTGCTTTTTATGTATTAATTAAACAAAATGCAAATTTAACATATTTAAAAAGCACGTGTGTGGAGTGGAAGAAGTCTGTTTTTATCTAAATCACACACAGGAGACAATGGAAGGTAAAAACTGAAGCACCAAAATAAAAAATCAGAAGAGTGTCGTCAGACCTCTTTTCCAGTCCACAGTGTTGACGGCGTTGATGAGCAGAGGGCTGTTGGACTCTGCGTACTCCACGAAGACGATGAGCAGCTTCAGAGCCGTTTTCACCACCAGACGAGACTGCAGAGAGAGAGAGGAGTTCAGCAAAAGTCCACCAGGAGGCGCTACAGCCCTCAAACCACCTCTGAGTCACTGCTTCTGCAGGGGAAACTCTGAAACTCTATCTTCAGAGAGAAGATGATGGGTTTAACCCTATAAAGCCAATCGTATCATATTTGATACATACTTTTATAATACATCTATCTACTCAATATGATCATCAAATTACAAAAAAAACATCTGAATACAATCAGATAAATGATAAAAATGTCCTCAAATTGATTATCAGTTGCCAGAAACACCTAATGTATCAAATGAGATACGAAAAATCTATATGTTGAATTTTATGGACATTTTGATTTTTTTGGATTTTAGCAGAAAGTGAAACAAACATTTCAGCTCTAAAAAATTAGAATTTTCTGGCTATAATCCATGGTCTTGGGCTTTAAAGGGTTAACATGTCACCATTAAAGGGATATTACAGAGTTTTTAAACTTAAGGGGGATTTTAATCAGATTTTACACAAGAACAAAGAACAATCTCAGGTATTTAAGGTAACAGATGCAATTTCCGCAAAAAAACCAGAGTTCAGATCAGCCTGAGCCAAAAGGAGTGTACCTGAAGTTCATTTTAATAAGTATGCTTGAATATAAGTATACGTATAACAAGTATACTATGGACCATGTACTTGTAGTAATGTCAAATCAAATGTTTCTCTGTTTATGTTTTTAAGGTATATAAAAATATACAATTGAGCCCACATACTATTTACTGTAAATATTTAAACTCCAGCTCTGTATGATCTTAAACATCTACGTTTATAACAGGGGTAACACCTCAGAGCAAATGTGTGAAGTGAAAAACATTTTTATTCTGCTAAATTAAATGTAAATGACTTGATCTCATTCTGCACCTGGATCAAGATAAACTAAGTTTAAGTACTCTGTGGGAGAAAGAAACAACATACTAAAGTACATGGTATACCTTTAAAGTATACGTGTAAGTCTTAGTATCTATGTACTTAGTCTTAAACTTTTCTTTATACTTTTCTGTGCCAGGTTTACTTCACTATGCTCTTTTTCAGTAGATGAAATATAATAATAAAAAGCAAACTTTCAGTGTACTACCTCAATTTATTTTTATTTTATTTTATTTTTTAAATGTAAACATAATCTTTAGGGCATTTCAAGGTCAAGGTAAACTTTTACATTTACTTTTGCCTCTATTGATAGGAGAGAGACAGTGGATAGGTTTGTGTAAGGGGGTGAGAAAGCAGAGAAGAAACACTCCGCCAAACCAGCACCCGTACTGCCTTAGTTTAGTAGAAAATAAGTATATTTATTTTGCACAATTATGAAATACACAAAAGTCAAAGATAACAAAATATATGAGGCGCAGGAAGAGGTGAAAAGCCCAAAGGGCTTATTTGAAGCCTCCACCTACAGTACAGTATATTAAAGTTAAACAATATTATATACACATATAACATGCAAAAAAAGAGAAAAAAAGCTTGCTAACAAAAACAAGTTACTCAGAAGTTATGACAAACTAATAACAAAATCCATTCCACCACAATTAAAAAAAGAAGGAAAAATTAAAAGATCAAATAAAAAACATGAGTGGTCTGTATGATCGAGCGGGAGTTCTATGAGGGATCCTATTGCCAATGACTCCAGAGTAAGGATGTATACCACGCACCGGTACTTTAATGTACCGGTCCCTAACTGGGTCGGCACCCGAAAACCGTCAAGAATCTGGACTGTTGAACGTCTCTTCAACTGTCACGTAGTTATGACACTACCGCAATCGACAGCTGGCTCAAGCACGTTGGTGAGGGCAAGTGCTCGAGGATTTGAGCTCACTTTAGCAAAGTTAATGAAAACTCGGTCCGATGCAATCTTTGTCAGAGAGAAGTTGTGTCCAAGGGGGGAAATACTAGCAACATCACCAAACACTTGGAGTGCGCGCATAGTATCAAGCTAAAGGAGTGCGGGCTGTTTGATTGCTATAGCAACACGAGTAAAGTTAGCAGCCCGGCTAACACTACAGACTGCAGCGGCTGCACCCGGGTTTGTTTCTGCTATGTCAAGTCACGGTAAGTTTTTTGTCTAGTTTGTAGTCATCATTACAGCATCAATTTTAGCACCACTGATATATTACGCTAATCCTGTGGGCAGCATAAACACTGTTTGCTCTGTTCTGTTTGACATATGGGTCTGTCTGTACGCAGTCTGATGGGCGGCATGCAGGGGTTTTGTCATCTCCTTAGCCATGCACGTCAGATAATAATGAAATAACCGACCTGCAGAGAAAAATAAAATCAGACTGTTTTTTCTGTTTTCATAACTCACCAGACTCCCTGTCAGAGTGTAGAGCCACTGAACCGTCTCGTTGTGGTTTATCACCCCGTTCATCCCGTCCACGAACAGCATGATCTGACTGAGGGCTGGAGGACAGACAGACAGACAGACAGACAGACAGACAGACAGACAGAAAGACAGGTCAGTCTCTTTTCCACACACAGCTCCAGCAGGTCCAGAGCAGCCTGTAATCTGCAGGGCTGACTCAGCTCTCTGTGGGTTTGCTGGATGTTGAAGCTGCAGCTCCGAGTTTCCATCACAGCGAAAGATCCTGAAGCTGCAGCTGAAGACTCTGACTGTGAGAGAATCAGCCTCTGTTCTCTGATCATTGTCAATATTGTTTAGAAACATCATTTTTTTCATTAATGTAATTTTAATATGTGTCATAATAAAGTGAGTACACCGTATCAAAAGCAATAAACTTTAATTTCTTAAGAGTATTTAACTGTAATTGGAAGGTCAAGAGCTTTTTATTAAAATAAATTAAACAATATAATAAATTTAACAAAAAAAGAGAAAAAAATGAAAATGAAATGGACACTCTTTTGGGAAAAGTTGCATGTAAATAAAAATCATTATACTAATCAAAAACAATTAAAAAGTAGACCCTGTCTGTATAGAAAAAAAAAAACTCCAATAAACACACACAACAATAAAAACAATGAATAAAATGGAGTTTATACAGCTCAGGAATTGTTTGTTACATGTACGTTCTCCCAGTCAATTCAAACTGTCCGTCAAACTTTTGTAACATTTCTGGCTTTACAACCGTATTAAAGGGCTGCATTTCTTTTGCAATGTAGCGAACAACACTATCTGTGAGCGCACAGCATTTTGCTGTTTTATTTATATTTACTTTGCCAAACAAATGCCTCAGTAAATGCCTTCCCTTCTTCAACGCCACTACTTTCAAACAAATAAGACGTATTGGCTTGTCTGTTTTCGTGCCATCATTCATATTTGTGTTTGATTACTTGTTACTCCTCGGGATGCTCACTTCAGCTCTCTGTGTGTGTACACCTGAGTGGCCCTGCCTCCCCCACAAAGATTGAATGAATGACAGATGCTGACTCTGCTATAAATACGCTATAGAACCAACGCACCCAAGTGTTGAGAAAGTTGCACAGAGTGACCCATCTTCTCATCCAGCCTGTTTGGTAGAAGGAGAGGAGGAAAACAAACATGCATGCACAAGTCAATTCATCTAGGCTGAAAAACTTACCGAGGATGTTTTTATGTATTGTGCGGTTAATTGATTTATTGATAATTGTGACAGGCCTAGGGTCAGTTAAATTTTAAAATCCCAAGCATAAGAACAACAATGAGGAGTTTTTGTTGAACAATATAAGGAGTCAACATATGGAACAGTCTGGATGATGATCTGAAGCAGAGAAGAAACTTACATTTACACTTAACAGAGACAATTATGGTAGGGATGCACTTGTGGTCTGGACACCCATGAGTTTGTCACTACCATAAATACTTATTTTCATTAAGAATATAATAGATCATACTTCTACAAAATGATCACCACAACCATTCAGACATGAGGACCCTCCTGAAAACCAGATGTAGCATCTCAAGAGGCTAACCTCTAATAAATCAGACGACAGGTCTATGGTTCATGGATTTTTCACTAACTTTAGTTCTTACTTTAGTCCACTTGTCTCCTCTTACCTCCCTTCCTTTGCCCTCACACCCAACACAGCATCGTGTGGATTTGCTGTTCATCATGACACTGGGATCCACATTCAAGATTTCCTGCTGCTTAACAGAAGGTTTTTTCTTGCCGCCATGATGGAGGGATTCATGATTGGCTATACTGATTCATGTTGGGTGTTGGATGTATATATTTGTATATATATATGTATGTATATGTGTATTTTTATATGTATATGCATATATGTGTATCCATAAAATGAAGAGCTTTATGCTCTATTGTAAAGTGTCTAGAGATTACACTTGTTATGAATTGGCGCAATACAAATAAAGATTGATTGATAGATTGAAACTTAATCCAGTTTAAAAAGATATTTAAACCAGTCATATTGGAAATACAGGAATCAACAAGTCTTATGAGTGTATTAAACAACGTGCCTTTATATTTTAACACAAACAAACAAATTAAAAAAAACTAAACTAAACAAGATGTCCGTGTGTGCACAAAGGAAAGTATGTATACAGACATGTATGCATACACAATGCATGGATAGGTAAATTTACGGATATCTGCTTGCATATAGGTGCATATATCGGTGTGGTGTTTAAGCATATATGGATATGAGGTAATCAGACAGGTATAGAGGTATTTATATGTGTATAAAAATAGGTAGGTGAATATCTAAATATATTTCATCAGTCCATATAATTTGCTTTCATGATAAGTCTATTGAATACAGAAGTGGAACAGAAGCCAAATATGTGACAGGGAATACAAGGACAAGATAAGTTTTACTTCTTTCTACTCCTTTTCGAACACGTACATTGTAATTTCCGATGAATATTATACATTAATTATCTGCTTTCTTATTATTTCCTCTTATTTTTTGTTTTGTATGTATTTTTGTTGTTAATATGTTTGAAATAAATAAATATATAAATAAATAACAGGCTGTCATCAGGTCTTGTTTTAGTGAGAGCAGATCAGGACTGTGGACGAGAGCTGGTGATCCACAGAGGTGCAAACGGACAGAAACACTAAACGCCTGTTTAAGAGGGATATGGGTGATCTGTGACGGTCCCTGCCTTAGCTCCTCGTGCAAAGACCTGGCTAAAACCTCCTCTCTCTTAGAGTTACCCGAGTGAGCTGCTGTGATTTGACCACCTGGTGCATGCTGGGTAACGAAGCCCAACCCGTTTGCTGCTCTCTCTCTCACTCCACCTGTACTCACCTCAGACATCAGATGCACCTTTTGTCTTAGTTTGTTCTTCGGATCAACACCCCACACTTCATGACACAAACCCAACATTCACATCACTGATTTAACTGACTGATCACACTCCATCTCTGCAGTTTAATAACATTGGTTATTTTGTTTTGTTTGTCAATAATGTTACTTTATTTACTGCAAACCTACGTGTTTTTCTCATATCTGTCATAGCCCTGAGCCAGGTTATGACAAATTGGGGGCTCGTCCGGGATTTGGACCCGCGATCTCTCTTGAAGCACAAACATATCGCATAACTAACCAGGGTTTGTAAATACTGTATGACTCTGTCCCAGCTCTTTTCACACTTGTTGCTGACTCTGCATGTGAAACTGGATTAAATGAAAAACAACAGCATGTCTTAGTTTCAACACTACCATTTGGTTTGTTGCCTTTGTGCCTTTTTATTGTATCTCAAGCAAACTCAAGACCTAAATTTTAAGCCTAACTTTTAGCTGGTTATAGTTATTAATACTTCTTATTACCTTTTTATTTATTTTGATTCCTGTTAATTTGTTTTATTTTTATATTTCGGTTCAGATTTATTATTTGGAATTTTAACTACTTTTCTTTTTACCATCCTACTTTCAGCTACTTTTATGACACATCTGGTTTTAGGTTATCTCATTTTACCATATTACTTAAGTTTTGTTATATTAATTGATACATTTATTTACCTTCCTTACCCGATAGTATTTTTTAATTTAATTTCTTAGCTCCTGTGTTTCCTCACTTTTAATTAAAGACAGTGTTTCTTCAGTTCTTTAATTCTGTTTTCTGTTTAGAGGTTCCTTTTTATGTCTTTGTGTGTTTGATTAATTAGTGTAGGTGTTGTATGTGGATTGTGAGGGTTGGTGTGGTCCTTTATTTTCATTTGTACACAATTTTGTACTTTTTATGTACTTTGTTGTTATTTTATTTTTTTATGCTAAGCACTTTGTGTAATAAATTTTTGAATAAAAAATGCTATACAAATGAAGTTTGATTGACTGATATCATCTCACAACACCGAGCCAATCATCATGTTCTGTATCTGTCGATGTTTTAAAAAAAGTTTGATTTCTTAAGAGTTTGACTGGAGAACAAAATTAAACGCAAACTTCTCAAAGACGACCTTTAAGAACATCTTATCTTTGAAACTTCAGAAGAATCTTCCCGTCATCCCTCTGAAATCTTTTTTTTAACATTTGGGAACACCACACTTCTCTCTCAGACTATCACATCTCCGTTTGGTTTTACCAGGACTGAACTGGTTTTCTCCTGAACTCGGGACAAAGACGTTCCCACCATCTCTGTGAGGGGTTTTTGTTTTAGACACTGTGATCTCGTCATGTGGTGTTCCCCAAGGCTCGGTCTTGGGACCTTTTTAATCTAAAATTACATGCTGCTAAATAACAGCAGAGTCGTCATCATCAGCAAAAAAGCAGAAGAGTCAAATTACAGGTGGATTTTTAAGTTTTCTCTTCTTAATAAAGAAGAAAAAAACTTTATAAAATAACACATCATTGTTTGTTTTTGTCAAGGTTTTAGGATACAAAAAATCTGCAAACAAACCAAAATAACTGATATTTCCTTTGTGTGACATTTAGGTTTTTAAAGGGGAAATGCTTATATAATAATATCCCTCATTTTTTTAAATACTTAACTTTAATGAGTTAATACAGTTATTCAGTAAAAAATATGGTGTGTTTGTCAAAATCACCATCATCTGTTTGAAGTTTTTTTATTGCTGTTTTATTTGCAAACATTTAAGCCTTTTCTAAGTGATTTAAAATTCACCAATATTTGTGAATTCTAAATAATCAGATAATTAACTTTTAATTTTTGAAACCTTTGAATCCCACACCGTGAAAATATCTGTTTTTTGGGTTTGTTCTTTTTTCTCTCACTGATTTGATGTGTTCTGCTCTATAAAACATTAAAGGAGACTAGAGCTGCAACTATCGAGTATTTTTGGAATCGAGTACTCTGTCAATTATTTCTTCGAGTACTCGAGTACTCTAACAAAATATACTTTTTTGTTTTTGAACAAATAAATCAGTTGTATACAATGCAACATGTTAGGGCTTTCAAAATGAGCAACCAAATGCCGTTTATTCCTCAGAAAAGGGTTTTTATTGTAACAACTTTCAAAGTTTAAACCAGCACTGGCTTAAAACAAAGCCAATACAATACTGATTTACAAAGCAGTGATATAATTCTGCAATTATTTTTGTGAAGTGTGTTCTGGAGGGCATCGTGTAGTTTGGATTGAAATCCTTGATCATGTTCTTAAATCCTGTGTCCTCCACCATGGAAAGAGGACGCATGTCTGTGATGAGCATATTTAAAATGCTGTAATCGTAATAGTTGCAGCCCTAACAACGTGCTATCATGCTAAGCTACGTGCTAAGCTCACTCAGTTTGACATCAGACACACTGCACTGTGTTTTCTTTTCGTCCCTTCTTGTAGTGACCACACACTTGGGACACTCTCTGCCATTTCTTCTGCGGACTCTCTCCTTTCTGTCCCTCTCTTTTCTCTTCCTTCATGATTGTACAAGCCGCGCAGCAGCGGAGGTAGCAGGCACGTTGTGCCACAGAAATTACCGTCCGTGTCAAACACCGTGCGCTGAATAGTAGTCCAGATATGTATTTGTAAGTATAATTATATATTTAACGAGGCTTCGAGGCACAAAATTTAATTCGAGGATATTTTGTAATCAAGTACTCGCGAATATTCGAGGAATCGTTTCAGCCCTAAAGGAGACATATCATGCTGATGCGTGATTTAATACTTACATATAATATAATAAATTTGAAAACAAGACCTTACACCCCCTTAATTTTTAAAAAATTAGATATTGTATTTTTTCTGATATCCTAGAACGAGATTTGGTGCCTCTGAAAATAGGTCACTGCGAGATGTCCGCGAGATTTCAAACATCATGACGACACGAGGTACCTTTCTTTTTATTGGAGTAATCTGATAAAACACTTCCTCCTCTGTGATGTCCGTCAGCCCCAAACCCTCACCGAGGAACACATCCAGCAGCAGGGGTATATAGATCCCTAGCTCACACTCCCTCATTAACAGCTCTGGCCTGTAGGGGGACTCAATACGCGGTCGCTGCTTTGAGCCTGC
>JAZDUH010000443.1:1195000-1267500 GCA_036419115.1 Scarus forsteni | reverse complement strand
AGATATTTTTTCTAATATGGTAATGTTTATTTTTGCTGCTGTTTATTCTGCGAGCGATACCACCCGCACAAACCACATTCTTTGTATGTTGGGTACTTAATAAAAACAAAACAGCTGATTCTGATTCTGTAAATCATCCAGCTGGAATGGGTGATGTCACAAACCCAGTATTTTTTAATTCAGTTTTGGTTTTAGTCTTTTGCCTAAAATATATTTTAGTTTTAGTCATAATTTAGTCTCTGAGTTTTTTTAATTTTATTCTTGTTTTAGTTGACTAAAATCTGAAGTGTAAAGTGTAAGGCTTTTCTATGTTTCCTTGAATTCCTGAAGTCATATTTTACTCTTGGATAAAATCAATCATCTAATAACCCTTTACTGAATGTTAGTAAAGTCTGAATGTCTAAATGAACAGAAACATATGTTCCTTTTGTGTGAAATACAGTCACCTTTATTTAGGCTACCTGACAGAGCATCTCAGTTACAATACCAGAACTGACAACAAACAGTGAACCTGCTCTACATGAATATATCAATTCATAAAGAGAGCAGCTCTGATTGGATCGCTCCACAACTTATCCCACCACCACCAAGCTAAGGCAGCTGTGATTGGATGTCCCTCTGAACTCATCCAACCTTTCCACACAATCAAAGTAGCTGTGATTGGATAGATTCCTAACTTGTCTCTACTTTCTACATGACCACATTAGCTCTGATTGGATTAAGTCTGTCAGACATTTTAGTCGAGTTTTTGTTGACGAAAATGTCAGTTAAGTTTGAGTTTTTGTCCATGTGCTCTTGTTTTTATTTGTTACTGTCTAGTTTTCATCAGGGAAAAAGGTTGTTGTTAGGTAATTATCTGCCAATACTAATACTGTTCTGATAAAATTGTGCATCCCTATTAGATACTACAGTTGACCTCCATTCGGCTCGTCCTCACCTCTTAAGATGTAGTTCTGGTAGTTCGTGTCGGCCTCTGCTCCAACTTTAATGAAACACGTCAAACCATCAGACGCTACAAACTCTGGAACCAGGTCTTTATCATCCTGCAGAAAAAAGACAGAAGACATATCTTAACTTTAGATAAGGGTGCCCCGATCAGATATTGATGTGGGTCTGATATCAGAAAAAAAAAATATTGGATAATATCAGCCTGCATCTAAAATCTCTGATAGAAGCAGCCCATTCTAATTTATTTCTTAATTATTTAATTCAGTTGTAGAATATGCTTATGTTTAAGGTAAAAACACAGTGGTTATTTTGCAATTTAAAACTGTTTAATTAGCCTTTAAAGGTGAGACCAGTCCCTATCATCCATAAGCTTCTGCAGAAAGTCACTTTGGGCTGGTGCAGTTTTTTTGGCTTATTTTCTGGAAATCATATTTTCCAATCACTGTTTGACTTTGAGCCGTCAACACGACAACGTGGTCACAAAAAATATATATTCAGTATTGTAAATACAAATATCTAAATATCTGTAATGATTTCAGAAATACTTAAAAACTAAAGAGTTTTGGGACGATTTATGCAGTTTTAGGAGCAGCGCTATACGTGCCCTATGTGCTTACATTATACGGATGTCCGCCACTCTATTTTGGATCTAAATATCTCCCGAAGCACTGTTTGGATCAGGAAAGCCTTCTGGGTGAGTATATTGTTCTACTTCATTCTATAAACAATGTGAAAGCTGTAGAAACCGAACTTATCCTTTAAATGCACACTCTTGTATTCATAATCAGATATCTCCTTAAAAAACAAAAAGCTTCTTCACAAAATATCTGTTCTAAACTAAAATTTCATGTTTTTTACAATATTAATAGCATTTGTTAATGATGATCAGTATTAATATTAGGGGCGGGAGAAAAAAATCGATTCACATCAGTATCGGGATTTTTTGTTTGATGATTTTTAAATTGATTTTTTGTTCAAAAATGAATGTTTTTCTAAATTTAAATGCTTCATTTTAGTCTGTGTTAATAAGCCACTTTTAAATGGGGTCCAAGTTTTGAAGAGAGAGAACAGAGCTATAAAAAGCTAACTAAAGATTGCAAAAATCTGCAATATCGTAGTGACTGAGAAACTCCTCCCTTAACAGGAGAAAGGACTAAACAAATATAAATGTTATATCTAAAGTTACTTTGTTTTACCTGTTATTGTTGTTAACTATTAATTATTTCACTAAGATAAATTCGGCAGAGCTTCACTGCTTCTTCAGAGTTACCGCTCCGTGCTGAAACCTGACACCACAGTCTGGGCTCATTTGCATACTAACAGCTGATTGGATGATTGCTGAAGGCTGTGTGTGTGTGTGCTGGCCCTAAAATGAAGGACGGAGGAATCAGGCGCAATGTTTTGTCTGTTTTTGGTGGATTTTCTGCTAATATGTTATTTGTAAGTTTAATGAAATGTGCTTTCTCATCCTCTAAACTTTTGGTTTAAGAGAGAGAGATGATGGGCTTGCGACAGAAGGTCAATGTTTTCACCCCGAGAGTTTCAGGTGCACCGGTGTGACCAACAAAAAATGTGAGGCGCGTTCTTACAAATTTTGGGCGCATGTGCGACCAAAACGGATGCACTCGGGTGCCCGAACTTCAAACCAATCTACTTCATTTACTGTTGGTAACCAATAAAAGAGCCTCATAGTTGATGTTACCTGGAAAAGCTGTTTGAGAGAGAAGAGCGAGCGCCTGAGCTCTGGACCATGGGAGTTATACAGCTTCTCTGAAACACAAAGAAGAAAAGAAACACGTTGACTTTTCAGAGTCAAAAACACTCGTTTTTGTCTTTAAAGGCTTCAGACTCCGTCAGCATGAATCTGACCTCCTGCCTGTGTCGAGTGACTGAGGAGGAAGAAGCTCGAAAATAAGAGGCGTCCTCTTTAAGGCGAGCATGATTTACAGGCTTTAAGGAGAGGAATGAAACTATTTCCTGTTTGTTTCTATCAGGCCGAGGACCCCTGACTCACTCTGTGAGAGGAAACTTTGACAGATTTAAAATTTCACACAAGCGACTCCAGCAGTGAAAAAACAATGAAGTCAAAACACTAACAGAAAAAAACAGAAATCTGATCATGTTTGAAATGACGACCATACATGTGTGAATCTTCACATTTTTCCCTTTAATATTTTGTTCACCACCACCCAAACAGAAAATGATACACACATAAACAACTGATAATCAAAGAATCATGATATCATACTAATGGATAAACAATACAATCCCAATTTATTATACAAACATGGCAGCACAGCAAATTTCCATAAATATCCTTTACATGGGTTTACATTCAGAGCGTATATTTCCATTATCTAAGTATCATTAAAGAAAAGCAAACCAAAATAACATAGGCATCAAAAGAAACTAATAATTATAAATACATAAATAAATAAATAGATACAAATAACTAAACAGACTGGCTTTCTATGCCATCAGATTAATTCATTTATAAGACATAAAATACAATATAAAAACATATATAAACATGGGTGAATCTTTTCCAAACATTTTTGTGCTAAATCTGTAATGAAAGTGCTTTTAAAAGTGCAAACCAGATCATTAATGATTGGGTTTTGTTAGTTTTGAATTTGTTTATCTATTTATTTATTTTATTATCTATTCTTCTTTATCTGCCTTTAAATTATTATTTCTTTTCTAATTAGTTTTAGTATTATGTATTAGTCTAATATTCAGATACATGTTTTACTACTTCATGTTTCTAATAAAAAAACAAAGCAATGTTTAAAAAACTGTCAGAATTCATTTTTAAAAAAAGTTTTTTTCTATTTTCTTTTTCATTTAATGTATTATCACAATTGTTGATTATTTTCTTCCTCACTACTGTTATATTACTGTTTTTTAGTGTCATTGTATTGCTTTTATTATTAGTTTATTTGTATTATGATTCTTTATTAACTATCTGCTCAGAGTGTTACTTTTTTAGAAAAGAAAATATTGTATTTATAACAAGTATTATTATTTCCTTTTAATTTTCATGTATATGTTAAACTGTTTCATGTATATAAGAGAAAACAATAAAGAAAAGTCATTTTTTTCTACATTTTATTCAATTTTGTTTTTATTGAAATTGTGATCATAAATGTTCATTATTTTCTTTATCATTACTGTTATGTTGTTGTTTTTAGGGTCATTGTTTAGTCATTACAATTATCATTTATTTTCAATATTTAATCTATTTTGAATCTGCTTTCAATGTTATTTCTTTTCTAACCATTGTACTAATAACAAGAATAACTTTCTATTGTAATTGTCGGGTATGTGTTTAACTGTTTCACGTTTACGAGAGAAAATCAAGATAAAAAAAAAAACTGTCAGAATTCTGTCTTTTTTAAACTTAATTGGAATATTACTAAAATCATAATCATAGTGTCAGTATATAAAATAAGTGGATAAATAAAACTTATTATAGCAGCAAAGAATTAAACTTTCTGTGTGATTGTCAGCTTTAGTTTGGCCAGATTAATGAGCTTCTACCTTTTGGGCTTTTTAAAAATCTCATTTTAAACCTTATGAATGTGATTATTTTGTTTTGTATTTACTTTTCTTCTGTAATTGACTCAACATCGTTGTTAATGAGGATATCCCTCAATGATTTTTCCAGTATAAATAAAGGCTGATTGATTGATTGATTAATGGCAGGGGAGCATAAAGATAACAGATGCATTTATCCATGAAGTTTATTTTTATTTTCTCCATCAGCTTTCTCCAGTCGTTCACATCATTTGGTAAGAGTGAGAGGAAGCAGCTGCAGTGTCATCATTTTATCTGCAAACAGAAAATCTGCAACAGCCTGGCTTTTGTTTCAGGGATTTTACCTTTAAGGTATTTCAGGGGATTTCTGCATCATTTTTTAAACTGAAACTTTTACTGTCAGTGATTTGAGAGAGAATTCTAAGTACACATGTCCAAACAAGTGAAGAAGTGTTGGAAAAAAGGAGAAAAACACATGAACTGTGTTGGCAAAAAAAAAAAAAAAAAGGTTCATGTGAGGCTGACTCTGTGATAAAATCAGAGAGCAGGATCTGAAACAGAAATAAACCTTTTTTTTCCTTTAATTTTTCAAAAGAAAAAAAGGAGAAAAAAAGAAAAAAAGAAAAAGGAAAAAAACTAAAAAAAGAAAAAAAAAAGAAAAAAGAAAAAAAAAAAGAAAAAAGAAAAAAAAGGAAAAAAGAAACAGATATAAACACACACAGTCACATTAACCACAGCTCAACAGGAAGTCATGGGAGTGTGTTGTCATGGCAGGAGGATCCATAAACCTCAGCGTGAACAGAGACAGTGTCATCGTCAGCCTTCAGGGCTCCTGCCTCTGTTTTTAAAGACTCGCTGGACTGATGGCTCACTGCCCGCAGAGCAAACTGAGTACATTTAAATAAACTCTTTAAACTGTTTTCTGTAACGTCGTCACATCCTGATTGGCTGCTGCGACCTCTTTGATCTCAGGTAACCTCTGACAAAACTGCAGGTTTTAAGAGTTAAAGAAATGAAATTTAATTGTAAATCAGATTTCAGTTTGCAGTGCTTTGTGGGCAGGGTTGCCAGGTTGGCTTATTATAAGCAACTTCAGGCTTCTTTTGAAAAGTTGCTTGTAAATCTTGACAATTACTGGTTGTGTTTTTGGGGTTTCTGCAGTTGCTCCTTCACGACCAAAATAAACTCAGTTCAGAAGTTACACAAACTAATTTGTCCCACTCCAAACACAAATGTAAACATACGGAAAAGAGCAAAAAGAATCATAAACAAAACCACATACAGAGAACCAACAAATCAACTCTTCACTGAACTTAATACATTAACATCGAAGGATCTGGATGATTATAAAACTATCCAAATTATGCATAAAGTTAAAAATCATAAGCTACCAAACAGAATCCAAAGGTTTTTTCAACTGAGGGACAAACATCATCTTTGAGGAAGTTTTCTGTCCAAAAACAATCAGTGAGAACAAATGTTAAACTTGACTGTCTCAGTTAAAGGAGTTAACTCCTGAAATCATGTAAAACAGTGGGTTGGTTCAAATGAGTCTTTAAAACTGAAATATTACAGATACAGATGGAAAAACAAAGAGGAATTCAGGAACACCATGGGTGCTGTGTATCCAGTGATGTGTCATTATTGACTTTGCTTTGAAATTAGTCGTTTTTGTTACTATTTGTCTGAGCTTGTTGTTGATTTTTGTTGCTAAATATATTATTGTCTTTGACCTGAAGAGGCTTCAGGGTGAATTTAAGTAAGACATTTTGAAAAACAATGATGGGACTAGGTAAGTATGTTTCTTCTCCCTACACACCTTGTTCGAACTGAATCTGTCTTTATTTTCTTTGTAAAGATTTATGATAAAACAAAAATGCTGTAAGAGGTATTTGTCTTTGCTTACCTTCACATTTTACTTTGTTGGATTTGTATAGATGTATAAATAAGTATGATTTCCATTTAAGTTTGAAATAAACATTCATTCACATAAATGTGATTGTAAAAAGAGTCTAAAATGATGTTTCCACCAAAAAGAAATCCTTATAGCCAGAACTAGGGCTGGGCGATATGGCCTAGAAATAAAATCCCTGATTTTTTTTCCACAACACTCGATTTACAATGTTAATCAATTTTTCCCTCCCTAAAAGAAACAAAACTCCCAGTGACATAAAAATGAAACAAAGTTTTGCCTTTAATTTGTCTAAATGTCTCCCTCTTAAAGTCAAAGTCTGGGTCATAAAAGGTTGATTATGTGGTATAAACGTAGGCAGGTTTGTCTACATAAACACTAAAAGGCTGAAGTATTAGCATGAAACTCTCTGATCAATATTTAATCTACTTAAATAACAAATACAAGCCTATAAAAGAGCTTTCACAAACATTACAAGGCTGACCATCATGAAACTTGTAGTTTTTTTCAAAAATTCCAACGACTTACAATTGAACTATGGCAAGTAAAAAAATCTAGATTTTTAATTTTTAAATCTTCTGCAGAAAATAATTTGAATTAATCGATTTAATCAATTTTTCGCACAGCCCTAGCCAGAACTAAATTGATTTGAAATGCAGCTGTTACTGTTTCTCCATAATAAAGCTGAAGAAGATCAACATTAAACTGTCTGACTTTGTTTTCGATATCGAGATATGAACATTCAAGATATCATTAAAAAAGCAACAACATAAACGATATCGATTTCCCCCTCACTCGCCCTGCATGTACAGCTCTGGAAGTCACAACAAATTTCATTTTTGCGATTGCCATTGAATGCACCGCTTGGTAGAGTTAACCCACCGCTTGTTAGCTTAGCTCAAACACTGGGAGTCAATGGGTAGCGTTAGCCTGAGTGTAAGGTACAAATGTGAGTAAGAAATCCACAGTTTGAGATGAATC
The DNA here is from genome assembly GCA_036419115.1 of Scarus forsteni. Taxonomy (NCBI): domain Eukaryota; kingdom Metazoa; phylum Chordata; class Actinopteri; order Labriformes; family Labridae; genus Scarus; species Scarus forsteni. The sequence continues at coordinate 1,260,122 of JAZDUH010000443.1, read as the reverse complement.
TCAGAGCTCCATGATAAACACTGAAAACACAAGCATTCATGTACAAAACACCACCATATCAGGTAAATAAGTAAAGAACAGGTAAAAATGACGACTCGACACATCTCTGTTAGGACTTGTTTCTGTGTTTCTGTAGTAAAAAACAAAGTAAACCTTTCTGAAGTCCAGCTCCATGACAGCACGGTGACGAACTCTGCAGAGTAATATGAGATAAAATCCCTGACAGCAGCTCCTCTCTGAACCCTGCGGAGCTGACTCTGCAGAAAAATGAATCTGAGTTACAAACAAACTGAACTTCCTGTTTGCTCTGCAGTAAACATCAGAGAAACAACAACAAGCATCCACCAGACCAGATCTGACACTGTGAGAAACTCAGAGACTGAAGAAGACTCTGATGACCCCTCTCATGGTCTTTAAAGTACAAACTTCAACACATGGTCCAATGAATGCAGGCGTAACAACCATCCCATAATCATCACAGTCCCTGATGTTAACTTCAGGGATCAGCTCACATATATCAGTGTGACCCTGACTAACAGTCATAATGACCTGCTCCCCTCCATGAGCATCAACCATCAACAGAAACATCATTTAACAGAAATTCAGACTTATACAGTTAAACCATTTTAATAACAGTTCAGCTTGACGCTGCTGTATGAACTAGAAAAGCACTGGGAGAGCTCAGACCTCCCCCAGCGCCACAGTCCTCACCCATGTTGTGATTTTCACCATAAATATTAGTCCTGCCTTTATTTCATCTAAATATTTAGATTCCTTGACCATGAAAACATACCATTAGCAATTGGATTCATAATGATATCAAGCTCAAAAGTTTTTGAAGTTACAACAAATCAGATTGAACACTCCAGATCCCAAAGTATCTTGGCTATATTTTGGCGTTTGTTACGAGTCTATGCCTTTATTTGTTCCCCTGCTATGACAAAAATTCCAAGGATATCTAAATTTCTCTTGTGCCGGATCAGAGAATCCAGAACTTTGCAGGGATCCAGATCAGTCTGTGATTTCTTGTAGAACTTGATGGAGACTTGTCCTGAATTTTTTTTTCAAATGTCCTGACTATTTTTGGTGGAGTAATATCCACAAACATGAAAAATGGTCCTATCTCACAATGTTAAAGAATCCTTCAAAATTTGACTTGTAAGAGTGAGTCCATCACTGGCTCCTGTTTCTAGTGAATAAAATAATGGTAATAATACCTTTATAAAACTTTATTCAGTCTAAAACAGAGGATTGCAAAGAGCTCTAACAAAAACAAATGAACATAAACAAGAACAAAATGATCCGAGCACGAGGAGATGCTGCGGCACTACAGAAAGCCCAGGCTAAACAAGAACCAACAATGGAAAATAGGACCAACAGGATAAATAAAGAAAGGATAGTGGTATGTTTAAAGACTGGAGAACCTCTAACTGGAAATCATCAGGAGTCCATGTGCAGAAGGAAACTCGTCCTATCTGCATGAAGGAAAGTCTGTACTATTAAACCATCACCTCTCTGTTCTCAGCCTGACACAGAGGCACGTCTGCATGATCTATAATCAATAAATGAAGTTTAGGAACCTCTGTGTTTACCCTCTGCAGCAGCAGCTCTGTGCACAGACAGGAATAGCATGTAGTTATTCCAAAGTGATGATGAATCCTCTCTCAGCCTGCTGTAAACTGACTGTCCAAACATGTCTCAGGAGGACGAGACATTTTTACACCGATGGATCAATTAATCATCCTGACGGTCTGAGACGCATCAGCACAAACACTGAGGTGAGATTACAGACACTAACGTTATAAACTCTCCTATTTCTCAAGTTTCAATCAAACTTTTGAGTCTGTGGCTGCAGTGGAATAGTCCTTTTTGCTTAGGAAGGTTCCTCACTGAGTGAAATGACCTGAAGTAGTTCATGATCAGAGCTGTTCAATAGTCTAAGTGCTTAGGAAAGGAGGCTCAATGCTTCCTTTAGCACCTCCTTTAGCTTAGGAAACACCTGACCATCCTTTAGGAAAGGAAAGGAGATTATTCTGTCCCACAATTCTCTGCAGCAACAGCTTTTAAAAACAGCGTGTTATCAGACTGCTTCTGAATTCAACAGAATAATGATGAACAAATCTCTCAGACCATGTGAGTTCCCTCTGCTGTTCATCCTTTCTAAAGTTTACCAAAACCTGCCTTAACTTTCCAGCAGTCTGATTCCCTGAAGAGAGCAGGATATGAGACATTTGATGTTGATTATGTTTTAAACTTGGTTCAATATTAATCATTTGCCTTTCTTTCATTCAGTTCCCGTTTATTTTCATGCACTGATTGGTGTTCATGTTGATAATGAGAGGACAGATTTATTTAAATCCTCCCTTCAACATCGGTTATGCAGACGTCATTTTTACCGTGTTGTTAATGTTCAAATTGTCTAAAGGAACAACATTGACATGATCAGTGTTGGGGAAGTTACTTTTAAAAAGTAGTGTTTGCTTGTTACTCGTTACTTCTGAAAAAAGTAACTCGTTACTACTTAGTTACCCTCTATGAAAAGTAACTTTTCACGTTACTCGTTACTTTTACATTGCTCGACTTCAGATAGAACCCCATATCTGTTCCAAAATGTGAAGGTAGGGCTGGACGATTATGGTAAAAATAAGAATCCCGATTATTATAAGTGATATATAAATCACAATTATTCATTTATTTAAAAACTTCAGTATTGATTTAAACACAACTTTAAAAAAACAGTGAGTGGCACATACAGTATTATTGAGCCACATAATTCACACACACTCGCTGTGGCTGCACGTGGAACACAGAAGCGCTATGAAGCACAGGAACTTGCATACACGGCACTCCACACTGTGTGGCATATTAATCCTTTTTCTTCGATTATAATGTTTTTATGATTGTCAGATGGCAAAATTGAAATCACGATCAAACTCTGATTAATTGTCCAGCCCTATGTGAAGGCCTACAAAAAGTTCTACAACAGAGAACATAACACTTATTTTTTTTGTGCTCTTTATTTTACAAAATGTCACACACCCTGTGGAATGAGAGCTCCTGTCCAGTATTTCCACATTTTCCTTCTGAAATAAGCAACCTGGTCGATAAAAAGAAGCCCATAATAGGCAACCTCCAGCTATTTCCTTTCCCTAATGTAACATACTACTTTTTTAAAAGAGAAATCTTTTAGCAGCTGAGAATGCAGCATCGGTGTGAGATCAGTCCAGGAGAAAAGTAACGTCGCGCCACATTTAAAAAGAAACTACGTTTCGTGACCAACTTTTAAGTGGTAGCGCGTTACTTTACTTTTTACCCGAAAAAGTATTTACGTTACTGATGCACAAGCTCTTCTAAGATGAGCCTTTTGTAGTCCACCTTCAGAAAATAGTGAAAGTGTAGTTGGATTCTCTCTGCACGCCAGATTTCCTTTCCTAAGTCCTTTTGAATCAGGGTTAAGGAAAAGTGGTTAGGAAAGGGCTTAGGAGGCGGGTATTTGAATGTAGCCTGTATCTGTGATAGCCTGACATGCCAGATGGACAGCTCCATATTGGAAATATTTCACTAATCCATCTGGGGAGGAGCTCTGCGAAAATGTTTTCAGGGGCAGAACTTTCAAAAACAAAAGCAGCTTGTGATTGGACGATCGTTTGGCTCATCACACTCATCACAGACCAATCATATCAAGCAGCGCTGGTATGATGAAGCATAATGCTGCGTTCTATTAACCTCAGAACTGAGAAGAGGGAAGTGGGAGTGATGTTATCTCTGAGCTATCAGTGTTCCAGTTACAGAGTCGGAAAAAAACATGCCGATCTACCAGGCTATTGTTAGCCGCTGTTAGCACGCCCTGCCTTCCAGTTCACAAATATCACATGAAGAATGTACACAACACTATGGCTGCATTTTTGTAAATACAAGTCCAACAATACTATGTATACAGCTGATTTAATGCAACACACACTAATCAGAAGTGCTAATAAATGGACTATTACAGGAGCTTAATCACTGTTTACACTGGGGGCAGCCATCTTTGATTGTCAACTCAGGGGTGGTGAAGATCCTCCGAGTTCCCGGTAGGATATTCCAACCTCAGGGTATTTCAGTTGCAGTTCCCTACTCAGAACTCGGAAATTCCGGCTAAACGTAGTGGCTAACAGTTAGCTGCTACAGCTAATGGCTTACAAGGACAAACAACAATTAATGGCCATTAGCCATTATGGCTAACTATTGTTAGCCGCTACGGCTAACAGTTAACGGCCGTTTACTTTTGTTTGCCCTTGTAAGCCATTAGCCGTAGCGGCTAACAGCCATTAGCCGTTAGCTTAACTTCCTCAAGCCTATTAATTCACATTAAATTATACCACACAGATGTATCATTTAACACTTATATATGACATGAACCATGTTGAACCATGATGACCACAGGCTAACCGGCATTAGCTGCCATTATTTGCACAACAGGAAGTAACTTGACTTCCTAAGTCGTTAAGCATTTAGCCGAGTGAAACTGCTGGACAATGGAGGAAAGATGGAGATGCATGATCCAGAATCAGGCAGGTCCGACCGCTCTGCTAGGCTACATCTGTGACACTGTCAATCTAAATCTGTCGATAAATTTCTCTGAACAGAACTGTGGACATTACTAAACAGAAAAAAGGATCATGAACAGATCTGTAAGAGCGACAGGTTTATTAAGACAGTTGATAAGAGGAGCGGATTTTGTCTTTTTTTGGCAGAAAAATCAATAAACAGGTAAGAAATGGAAAAAAGAGGAATATCTCTCTCCTAATTCCTCCTCATTAAATAGAAGATACAGAGGAGAAGACAGTATATGATGAGGCTCGTCAGTTTGAGGTTCGTCCTACAAATGTGTTAAAGGACAAAGTCCCGACCAGATTAAAAAATGTAAATATTATCAAGAAGCTGTTGCTCAAAATCTCAAAAGAGAATCAAGCTAAGATGTAAACAGATGCATGAACGCCCACGTCCTCACGTATGTGCAGAGTTCTGCTGCATTCAATTTGACAGTCTCTTGCTAACCCATTTATCTTCACCTGTTTTCACATCCACATACTATTGTCCACCTGGAACTCTCTGGAACATTTGTTCAAATTAATATCTGCAAGTTTTAGGACCACTCATCATAGAAAGTAAGAAGTCAGAGGGTCTTCTTTGTTTGTTGGGTTTTCATTTTCCTCTTTACAGCTGCATGTTTTTTTTAGAAATGTTTCCTCAAACAGACTGAGATTGTTGAATATTCTAAAATATACATTCAGGTTAAAAAAAACAAAGAGCCACAGTTTGGACAAAGGAGCTTGTGTGTTTGTCTCTGGAGGTTTAAGAGGTTAAACTCTAAATTATACATTTTTATAACAGTTCAGCAGAAGAAGGGCCGTGGTGACTTTTCATTTCAGACTAAAGTGCAGCCTGCAGATGAGCAGTTGGTGACGTTTGAGCTGAAAACAGAGGGCTGCGGATTCCTGCAGAGCTCCTGTTCAATGTTTAACAAGAAGACAAATAAAGCTGAAAGAGAGGATGTCAAACAGCAGCCAACAAAGACCCGCTTGTGTTTCTCGTGAATCAGTCCGACCATCTGGGCCGTAAAAAAAAATGTGTTGAATGGAACAAGACTGTCGCAGAGCGTTTGACCAGAGGCGCTGAAACGCTGAATCACGGCTGTGAAACAAATACGAGGCTTCAGTCTGGACTGTGAGCGTAACAGGAACTTTTTTCTGCTCTCTTTGTCTGACAACACAAAACTTCTCAGAGACTGCAGGGTTTTTAACTTATGTCAGAATTTAGATCCTGCTTTTAAAAGACATGAGAATATTCCCCATCACACTGTGGTGCTCATCAAAGTCACTCAAACCCTGATGACAAACATCAACGAAGAGGAAAATGTGTTCACCTGCTCCCTGATATACCTGAGCCACGATAGGAGCAATAAAGAGAGGGAGAAACTAGCAGGTAGACAGGGAGGGGGGCAGAGATGGATAAAAGGATGGACTGACAGACGGATGGATGGATGGAGAGACTGATAGAGACAGAGACACAGATAGATAGACGGACAGACAGACAGACAGACAGACAGACAGACAGACAGACAGACAGACAGATAGATGGTGGATAAATAGATGATGGTTTGAGAGATGGATGGTTAGAGAGATGGATGGATGGATGGACAGATAGATAGATGGATGGATTGATGAATGAATGGATGGATGGATAGGTGATTAGATGGATAGATAGATGGGTGGGTGGATGGATGGATGGATGGATGATGGATGGATGGATATGTGAATATATGGACAGATGAATGGTCGATGGATGGATGATTGATAGGTGATTAGATGGATAGATAGAAGGATGAATGGATGGATGAATAGTAAAATGGATGGATGCATAGACAGATGGACTGATGAATAAATGAATGATAGAAGGATAGATGGATGGCTGGATGAATAAATAAATGGATGGATGGATAGATAGATAGATTGATTAATAGATGGATGGATAGGTGGATATATGGATGGGTGGATGGATTGATAGGTGATTAGATGGATAGATGGATGGGTGGGTGGATGGATGGATGGATGGATGGATTGATAGGTGATTAGATGGATAGATGGATGGGTGGGTGGATGGATGGATGGATGGATTGATGGCTAAATAAAAAGGTTTGAACCTATTGAATATATAGATATTATGTCAGACTGCTGTGTTTACTGTGCAGGGCCCATTATAAAAGTCTTAATTAAAAAAAAACTTTATTATAAAAGTCTTTATTATAAAAGTCTTTTAACTGTACCATATGTTGTTTAAATGATGTAATTAACTTTTTTTTAACGTCCATTTTTTTCTGTAGTCACCACAGCCAGCCCACGTTCACAGGCCTCATCAATCCTCCTCCTCCTTGTTTCTGAGGTGTTTAATGTTCTGTTGAAGCTCATTTTAACAGTCTGCGTGATGGACCATAAATGCAGCACGGGCCTTTTGGACCTGACGTAAACACACAGGGCTGCTGCTGCTGCTGTCTAAGTGTGGGAGTGTGGTCAGGAGAGAGGAATCTCACGCTCTCATTAAACACATCGCCCTCGTTATGATCCGCTCAGCTGTCGCAGTGAGAGCGGTCCTGGCTGGAGGCCATGTGGGGTCAGAGGTGAACGTTGGGCCTGTTGAGTCTGAGTCATGAGCTGTTTTCTCTGAGCGAAAACACTGACAGACAGATTTATTGTCTGACACCAACATCCAGAACAGCTCAGTGAGTCAGCAGAGGACCAGCTGACTGATCCAGCAGAGAGCGGGGGTCCAAAAACTTTAAAAAATATTATCTAAACATTTAAAATCACTATGCCAAGATTAAATGAGTGTGTGCAATCATCTATATATCTATAATCCACCTACTGCTCATGTTTTAAAAGCAAACTCTTTTAGTCCGGCTTCAGCTGATTTTTGTTTTATTTTAGTAATCTATTTTTATATGTGTTTTTATTTGTATGTGTGTGTTTGTATTTGTGTGCATTCGTCTGTATGCACGAGTGTTTGTGTGCGTTGAAAGTGGGATGAGTTTTTACATTTTCTGTTGTATGCCTTGGACAAATCTGCTTGAGTTCTCAAATGTACAGAACTTTGTGCTGCATTTTTGTATAAAAAGTGTTTTATAATAAAGTTTGATCCGTCTATCCATCCATCCATCCATCCATCCATCCATCCGTTTATCCATCCATCTATCCATCCATCCATATGTTTATCCATCCATCCATATATTCATCTGTCCATCTATCCATCCATCCATCCGTTAATCCATCTATCTATCCATCCATCCGTTTATCCATCCATCTATCCATCCATCCATCCATATATTCATCTGTCCATTTATCCATCCATCCATCCGTTAATCCATCTATCCATCCATCCATCCGTTTATCCATCCATCTATCTATCCATCCATATATTCATCTGTCCATTTACCCATCCATCCATCCGTTAATCCATCTATCTATCCATCCATCCAATATCCATCCATAAGTCTCCTGAATATTCATGAACAGCTCCTGCTGCAGTCAAGAAGATCTGATCTCTCACAGTTTACCTGTTAGGATGTGAAACACTACGTCAGGAGGACAGAGGGATGTGTGGACAAAGGCACGGACAGATGGAGAAAGAGGGATTCCTGTTTACTCTGCAGAAACAGGAAGTAACCCGATAAACTTAGTGTGGTATTTCCTGTTAGTGCCAGGGCTGATGGTCGAGTCCCAGTCTGGACTTTAAACACTAAGATGGAAAAATGACTTTTTAACTGGAAATGAGTTCAGACTCTGTTTAAGATCTGACATTATGAACACAGGCAGCCATGATTGTAGTTCATCACTGTCCCCTTGCATTAAAAACACATTTCTCTGGGACAACATGCTCTTCAAAATGTTTTATCAAACCTTTCCAACCAGAACTTTAACAGAAATGGAGGATTAAAAAAAAGGTTACTCAAGCTCTGAGGGTGTTTCTCACAGAGAATAACTGATGCTAAACATAGCAGTTTGGTTAAAGGTCCATCCTGCGAAGTTTTTGTAGAGCCCATAGTGAGGATCTGGTGTTAAGGCCATGAAAACTAAGATCTGTGCAGTAAATTTAACGCAGCGTCACGTTTGGATGTCTGAACCAGCCTGGGGTTTATCAAAAATCTATGAAAATTCAGTCACGATCATACAGAAACATTAAGAAAGTGTGAACTTAGACAAAATTCTCTCTACTGAGCTCACAAATATCATGACTGTGTGAGAAATTAAAGGGTTAGATCATTTATGAGCTTAAATAAATCATAAATACATCATCTGTGTCAAACTGCCTCTGCTTTGTCCTCCTGAGTCAAGAACTTCTTACCTGTATTTACACACAGTGGGTTTAAAGTCCTTCTGGTCCATAAAAACTATGAACAGCTCTAAATTAGACTTACTGGCTAGGACTTAACGCATACTCTTTCTTTCTTTTTAAACAGACAAGTGCAGTTTCTTGTTCATACCTTTACATGTCTTGAAGGTAATGGTATAAACAAAAAACTTTACTCGTCTGTTTAAAAAAGAAAGTAAAAGCATTTTATCCACTTAGACAAAATGAACTTTCTCATACTAAGACTAAACATGTTTTCACTCAGCAAGCTGCGCCATCACTGCGCTGGCTAATCTGAGAGCCTGCACTGCACTTTGGTTCATAACACAAGATCACACTCATGCCACAGGAGAGGGAATCCTCGGTGGTGAAAAAGAGAAGACAAAGCTTCTAGGATCATACCAGCTACCGTAGAGTTCAGCGGTTGCAACACACAACTGAAAAAGCAAGTTGCAAGAGAGCACAATTTATCTAAGTGCAAAACAGTTTGACCATGAGATGGAGAACAAACTAACAGAGTGGCTTTAAAAGTTTAACATCAAGTTGATGCAAAGACAAACCTTATTCATCTGGTTTGTGACATGTGCAGAGTAAACTTCAGTGGCGACAACTTGGGATGTAACTAGGGCTGTAACGAAATGGTCAACTTACGAAACGATACGAAATACGAAACAGGACTCACGATACTAAATACTCACGATACTAAATACTCACAATACGAAATAAATATTACAGAAAATCTCCAACAGTAAGAAGTTGTACAAAAATCTCATTTCCTTTATTTTCTTCCTGCAGACATACAAAAAATATTGCTGCATCACCTTATTTAGACTATACTGCAAATACAAACATAAAATCTCAATAAAAAGTGCTTTGTTGTTGTAACAATCAGGATAAGTACATTCTTGAATGAAAAGGAAAACAAATAGCAGTCCTCAGAGCTGCAGCTTAGACCTATAAATGTCTGAACTGTGAACTATAATATTTAGCCTATAACAGTACATATACTTCTGATCTTCAAGTATGATCAAATTCTGTCAACTCAACAGTAGATGAAAAAGTCAAATATTGTTTATTATGCAGACTTAACATACAGTTGCTGCCTGTCTCCTGTTCAAAGTAGTTGGTAGTTGTACTCGCCGCAGTATACGGCGAACTGTGGCGGCATATTTTGCACACGGTTGTTGTTTTGTCCGCAATCTTCTCACTCTTCTCTCGTTTTTTACATGGGAAGCCAAAATACAGTCATGGAAAAAATTATGAGACCACCCTTGTTTTCTTCAATTTCTTGTTAATTTTAATGCCTGGCTCAACTAAAGGTACATTTGTTTGGACAATTATAATGATAACAACAAAAATAGCTCATGAGAGTTTAATTTAAGAACTAAGAACTATTCATTTTCCATGGTTTTCTTGATAATAACCAAAATTACTTAAATTCTTACATCAATAGCTATGGCATTGTACCAAATTAACAGCTTTTAAGCATTCCATGTTTTTCTGTTTGCTTTAAACACATGATACACACAGAGTTAATACTTGATTGCATAACCATTGTTTTGATGACTGCAGCCATGCGTCTTGGCATGCTCTCCACCAGCTTCTGACATTGTTCTGCTGTCACAGCAGCCCATTCCTGTTGGACAAATTCAAACAAATTTTCTTTTGTTTTTGGGCTTGTGGTTCTCCATTTTGAGTTTGATGATTTTCCACAGGTTTTCAATTGGATTAAGATCTGGTGATTGAGCAGGCCAAGGCATGGTGCGAATGTTGTGGTTCTTCATCCAGGCTTTAACTGACCTTGCCGTGTGGCAAGGGGCATTGTCTTGTTGGAAAATCCAGTCATTGAGGCAGGAAAGAGTTTTCCAGCTGATGGAAGAAGACTGTTTTCAAGGGTAGTCCTGTACATGACCTGGTTCATTCTTCACACAATTGCATTTGCCCTGTTCCACTCAGACTGAAACAACCCCAGATCATGACTGATCCACCCCCATGTTTTACTGTAGGGGCAAGACAGTCTGGGTTGTAAGCTTCTCCAGGCTTCCTCCTAACCAGTAAGTTGGCTGGAGTGGGCATCAATTCAAAATTGGATTCATCACTGAAGAACCTTAGCCCAATCATCAACAGTCCAATCCTTGTGGTCTCGAGCAAAAATAACCGGGCCTTCCTCTGCCTTTCATTGATGAAGGGCTTCTTGCGTGCTCTGTGTGACTTCAAACCAGCTTCAACAAGTCGGTTTGCAACTGTCCTTGCTGAACAAGGCACATTTCTCGGCAGTGCCCACTCATTTTTAAGATCCCTGGAGGTCTGACGATTCCTGACACAGGAGCGGATGAGTGCAGTCATCTCGTGGGGTAGAAAGACGTTTCCTGCCACGGCCAGGTAGCAATTTGGTAGTGCCATGTTCAGCTTGTTTTTTTGTTGTAATGAGCGGCTGTCTTGGAGATCTTCAGTTTTTCGCTACCTGTCTCTCACTCATGCCAATTTCCAGCAGTGCCAAGATGGCTGCCTTTGTGGCTTCACATAATTCTTTTGTTTTAGGCATTATGTGAGAGCTGACAACTTCTGAGTTGTGCTACGGCTTGAATGTAAGCAGGAAACCACTCTAGGCCTTTGCATGTGCAGTGCTGCTTGTGACATGAAATGGCCTCTTATATACCCTGGGAATCAATTAAGCTTAAGAATGTCAAATAGGACATAAAGTATTATGTGACCAGCTGCATTTTATGTTGTGTTCATTGTATTATACGTTTAGTGGTACCAGATATTAGAATGAACAAGAAATTGAAGAAAACAAGGGTGGTCTAATAATTTTTTCCATGACTGTAGGTCCACACAACCGATTTATCTGACGAAGGAGCGTCAGCTAATTCCTCGACCTCGTCTTCCTCCATATTGAAGCAAGTGTTTTGTTCGACTCGCCAATCGTGCGAGCGCCCCTTCGCGTTTTTTATTTTGTGCGTCTTTGAATTTTATTTAGTCATTTTTTTTATTTCGCCCTTAGATGTAATGGTATAAAAATTTCATATCACGGTTATTGTTACCAAAATTATTACAGTTGTTATTATTACGGTATTGTTGCAGTGTGCTCAAAATGTTCAAAAAGTACTTTAACACAATCTTGAAATCATTAAACCCATTTAATATTATAATTTAAACTGGTCTTTCTTGTCAATGACTGTGTCAGGAAATGTCCTATAAGTAACTTTTTAACCCTTTCTTCATGAGATATAAAAGTAGTTGTCATTATTATGTTATAAATGTTTAAACAGTGTTCAGTTTCCCCTCATCTTTCCTGTAAAATCCAAACTTCAACCAGACTTCAGACTTTATCCGTTCGAGGGTAAAATCTCTGCTGTAGTGTCTGTGTGGCACTAACAGCCATACTTTCACTTTCAGAGGCCAAACACTGTAAACTGTTCATGCTCCTCTGTCTGAGGGACCGCGGCATCACCTTGAGTTATGAACACAGTGTGCTGATCAAACTCGGTTTACCAGTAATTTAAACAGGACACGGTTATACTAACTGTGGGATATTTTACTGTGGTTTACCATATTACTGGTAACCGTTACATCCCTAGCTACAACAAACAAAATTTATAATAAGGGATGTCCCGATCAGGCTATCGGGCTAATAACAGGCTAATAACTAACAGGCCTCTCTTGTTCACTTACAGTCCAAAATGTTCGTCTGTAACAGGCTCAATCAATCAATCAAACTTTATTATACAGCACTTTTCAAACAACATATGTAACTCAAAGTGCAAAATGGCTCACGTCCATTTTAGAATTAACTTTAAAACTGCTCCCATTCGATAAACATCTAAATCTTGTCTTATATATTTCTTGGCTTTTAACACAGCATCAGTGTTGTGTGGTCCTTGTTTGTTTTATTGTATTCATTTTATTTATTAATGTACACCATTTTGGTGACCCTGTGTTTTTTAAAATTGTGCTATAGAAATAAAGTGAGTTGGGATAACAACAACGATCTCAACAAGACTCCCACGGTAACTTTTACTTGTTTTCATCATGTGGATAAACAAAATAAAATTTCAATTTCTGACATCTGACGTTCTCAGCAGAGTTCTAATCAAAAATGTGGAAAACTGCCTGATCTCGCTATGCTATCAAAACTTTGGGAAACTTCTGGATATATGTTAGCTCTTGATTTACCAACAAAGTCTGATCTTACCTGTGCAGTAAGCGTCATTCCCAAAAGAAAAGCTACCTTACTGACAGACAGACAGACAAGTGCAGGCAAAAAATCTCCTAGGCAAAGGTATGATCATATTAAATAATTTATCAAACACTAATTTTTAAATATATGATTTAGGTTGCTAAAAAAAACTGAATAACCTTTGGACCTTGTATGTGCAATATTTTATTTTTATCATGGGACATCTCACACTACCTCCTCTGTTTGGTTTAGTGCAATATTTCTTCTATTTTATATAATGACTGATTTTTTAATCTTGAACAGTGCAATACTCTTCATTCCATGTAAATATTGTGTCAATAGTCATAGGTCACTTTTAACTGACAGTGTTAATCGATATTTCTTGCATAGCCCTTGTATTCAGATTTATTTTTTATACTACTTATTCTGGCAATAATAGCATTCATATTTTTATACACTCATTTATCAACAATATCACTGTGTGTTGTTACAATCCAGGAAGCCAATGCAACAAAATTTTATTCCAATTGCACTGCTGTGTAATTTGCGTAATGGCAATAAAGGAAGTCTAAGTCTAAGTCTAATTTTGGTTTAACCCCCAGAAAACTTTATGACAGTCTCCACCAACAGTTAGGAGTGCAAACCAACCAGCTCCATATAATGTTGTTGTTGCTCCAGATCGACTCTTTGAGTTAAAAAACAAAACAAAAAAAAAACATGGAGCTGGTTTGGCACAGTGATAAGAGACCAGGCAGGTCTCACTGACGTGCTTCTGCCTGTTTCCTCTCCCTCAGTCCCTTACATAAGTCTGTCATTATCTCTCACTCCTGCTAATAAAGACACAAAACTACTGTTGTCTTTTGTCCGTATTGTTTACAAAAAAGAAATAAAACTTAACACATGCACATGAACATTATAGTATGATATTTTTTCTGATATGGAAAAGCAAAGAAAAATAAAATAAAATAAAGGCACAAAAAATGCCCAAACATAATCCTATAAAAAACACAAACAGGAAAAAATCAGGCTAGAATCTTCAGTTCAGGTTTCAGTCAGGTGATGATAAATGATTAATGGACCATGCAGGTAAAAGCTGAAGCAGACTCTGGTGCTTTGCTCAAGAGCTCATGGCCTCATTAAGAGTCAAACCTGCAGCTTAGAGCAGAGGTGTTTGCTTTACTGTGAGATCCAGCTGCAGAGCTCACATCCTGCTGAGCGCTCCAAACACAACAACCGACTGTCAGCAGCAACAAAACATGGAAGGAAGCAGAGATAAGTGATGTGACCGACGCAGGACGCTGCACAAAAACAGACACTGAACGACTTTTCACTCACATTTTAACACCTGAGAAACTGTTAAAACTAATATTAGCACACATGATGACTTTAAAATGACTTTATAAGACTTTTACTGTCATCTCACTGATTATACTGCAGCCACTCATTCATGCTTCTGAATTTACGACTTAAAAAGAAGGCCCTGAACGCATCATTCAGTTCCCGCATGCTGCTTTGTGTAAGAGGTGAAATCAGGACGAGAACAAACATGATTCAGCAGGTGAGCTCCCGTCCCGCTGACACACTTTCACCTTTACTCATCGCACTTACGAGCAGCCGGTTTAGTCTGTTTCATCTATTCTAAGTAAAGTCAAAAGAGGTGACGTAACATCACCAGAGTAATCAGGTCTTCTATATTGTCTTAAGATTACATTTCAGGTAACTCCCTTTGCAGTAAAGTGCGGTTTTAAATAATGAAGCATTTATACTCATAAATGTATCTGACTGATGCTCTAAGGCTTGGAATCTGAAGGCTAAAACATCAGCCTACTATGAAAAATAAAACCAAAATCAAACCCCACATATCTGCAAAAAACAAATTTAATGCTTTTTAAAGCCATTTTAATACTGTTCTGTAACATTTTTAATGCTATGATCTTGAACTCAAGAAAAACTGCACAGGTTTATTTTTGTGAAAGAGGATTTTTATCAATCAATTAATTAAACTCTATTTATATAGCACTTTTTCTACAATATATGTAGAAAAATATAACTTTATAACTCCTTTGTAACTCCTTTGTCCTTTTACACAAAAACAGTCCCTCCAACTACTCATCATAAACACAAAAGAACTAATGGAGCTGAGAGAAAACTTATATCACTGCATGTTTATGCAGATGTCTGCTGAATGACAGTGTATAATAATATATTATAATATTACTATTATAATAGGAACTATTTTAAAAGCCACTGAAAATCAAATTTAACGATTTTCAATGCCAATTTTATTTAACTAAATCTAAATACAATTAATGCATTTTAGTGCCACACATAAACTCTGTTTAATCAACAGTTCATGATAAAGTTTGCATCCAAGAACACATGGAAAAAAAATGATTTGGTCGAGACAGACAGCACAACGCTGACTTAAGATTGGCAAACATAGTATGTCATCGCTGCATCACTCATGGTATGCTTTATCATCTTTTTTTTTTTTTCAAACAAACAATTTTAAAACCAATCCACTGCCATGCTGACAGAATTAGAATGTTTTGGGTTATATGTGGATTTGTGCTGTTAAACACAGTGGACCGGTGAATTCTGGCCAAAACACAGTCTAGGTAAATAAGATCATATTTGTGAGTTTAACAGAATCAGTGGAATTATCAAGACATTCAGGAGTAAATCAGAGAGCAAACATCCAGAAGTCTGCAGCCTGCGTGACTGCATCACTGCTGCCTGTAAAAACATGCGCAGCTCTTCCAGAGAATGAGAGCGAGCAGAAACAGAGACTCGGCCTCACGTCACAGGCCTGACGACACAATGTGCTGCTTGTGTAACCCTGACGGGGACACAGTGGGGCACGAGGAGGAAACAGGCTGGGAAATCCCCGAAGAAGAGGAGGAAGGGCGGTGATGCCAGGCTGAGAAGGAGGAGGAGGAGGAGGAGGGAGCCATCTGAGAGCAGGAACTCTGGGAAAATTCACTTTCCCAAGAAAAAGGTGAACAAGGCTGACGACACGCGAGACGATTCTCAAACCAGTTTGGAAACGAGGCCACAGGGACGAGGAGCAGCACGACAGATGACTCAGCAAAACTCTGACGTCTGAACAGACGAGATCTCAGGAAAACACGCGTGATCTAACGTGACTGCAGAGCATAAACAAACATGGGGGACACCGAGTGTCACCATCTGGCTGTGCTGTTTTAGTCGGGAGAAAAGTTCTGGTCGAGCTTTTGAGCTGAAAACTTCTTAACATCTGACGGTGTGTCCCTGTTATCTTCTCTGATTGGCTCTGGAGTAAAAACATAAAACTGTAAATATGGATTGTTTGGTATTTACATCCTAAAATAATAGAGGTGGGAGAAAAAATCGATTCACATAAGTTTTTTGTTTGACAATTTTTAAATCGATTTTTTTGTTCAACAATAGATTTTTTTGTTCAACAATAGATTTTTTTTCAAATTGAAATGCTTCAGTTAGTCTAAGGCCCCATCCACATGAAGACAAAATGCTGAACAGTTTCAAAAACGACTGTCATAAAGACGAAGGGGTCTGCAGAAAATGTGTGCGTCTACATGAATGCACTCGATAAGCATGAACACACTGTAAAACACATGCCAGACCTCTAGGGGCGCTGTAACGATATGACAGAAACAAGCGGAAATAGACAAAAAACAGTGGGCATGCGCACTTGCAGCAAAATTTGTAAACAGAGATTGTGATAAAGTGATCATAAAGTGCTGTAATGTGTCCTCGATAACTGTTTGTTCAACTCGGTGGTGATTGAGAAGGAGATTTTGCTGCAACAGGGATAGTAGGGTCACTAGCTTCATCAGCACATAAGCTTCATGTACGCCACCATTGTTGTTGCCATGTGTGGCGCATGCGTGTCAATGAAGATATGAAACTATGACGTAAGCTTATCTGAAAAGTTGCGGAGAGCCAGTAATCAATGAGCTGTGTATACAGCATTTCAAAATCTTTCCACTCCGGAACCTGGTTTTAAAAAATGATCGTTTACAGACCCCCAAAACGCCGTCTTCGTATCGTCTTCGATGATACGCAGATTCTGCAAAAAACGTATGCGTTTAGACCTCGGGATGTCTTCTTGTGGATGGGGCCTAAGTAAGAAAGCTTTACTGAAACATGAGAGCTAATAAAAGCTTGATTTTCTTTAAACAGCTGTTACTTTAACAACTGTCATGGCAGAATTTGTTGTTTCATTTATCTAACTTTATTTTTGAGTATTTTAAGCTAACTGGCTCGCTGCACTGCAAAGCAACTGGCCAACTCCTCGTCCCTGACACGCTGATGGCCCAATCTAGCCACCCTGCAGCTCCCTGTGCTGTGTTAAAAAGCCACCTCCGTTATGGATAATTACCTTTCAAGATGCTTCATCTTTTGCCTAATTTCTTTCTCAGTGTGATATTTGTTAGGGGTGGGAGAAAAAATCGATTCACATAAGTATTGGGACTTTTTTTGATGATTTTTAAATGAATTTTTTTGTTCAAAATATTTTTTTTTCCCAATTTAAATGCTTCATTTTAGTCTGCGTTAATAAGCCACTTTTAAATGCACTCCAGGCTTTTATAGAGAGAGTATAAAATATATTGTTGATTAAATCCTAAAAACAGACTCACATGTGATGTGTATTTTCCTGATATAGTCTGTAGGCATCATCATTGTTCATCTTTTTCACTGGTGTTAAAAAAGCTAACTAAAGATTGCAAAAATCGACAATTTAAAAAAATTTGTAAAAAATCAAATCATGAAAAAAAGCGTATCGTCCCAGCCCTATGAAATAAGGAGTCTTGACACCATGAACTGAGGATTATTGGTACAAATAATCAGACTGAACTGGGTAAGACCCTCCAGTTTTAAAAGGCAAACTGGATCCAAACTGAGCCTAAAATCACCAAACACTGCTGCATGGATCTGCAACAGGGTCTGGTTTATTTGGTACCACTCCATACAAATACATAATCATTCATCTTTATCCGTCTTTTTATTGAGCAGTGTTTTGTGCATAAACATCCGTGCAGCCAGACTGTGCAGACTTAACACTGACTAATGTCCACATTAGGGCTGCCACGATTAGTCGACTAGTCATGGCTAAGTCAGCGATCCAAACTAAATTATGATTGTCAGAGGACTTGGAAATATTGAAAAGATTTTTTCTTACACCAATGTATGCTCCCTACTGTTAGAATTCTGGGAAGCTACGCAGCAACAATTTACTTCCAATCTTTACAGCAGCACCAGCCAGTCGATTCAGATTGGCGTTACAAACTCTATTCAGAGTAGTGAATAAGGAAAGGCGGGCTTTCACGATTTTAAATACACAGCTAATGCAGCAAAAAGTCAACCGCACGGCTACAATGCCAGTCAAAGGGTTAATGATCATTATTTAAATTTCCTAGTGCTGTCAGTTGATGAAAAAAAACTGAGAGATTAATCAATTATGACCTGTAACTAATAAATCTAAATAATCTATTTTTTAATCTCACTTTAAAAAATCGCTGAAAAAGCCCTTGAACTTGAGGTATTTCCATATAAACTCATTAGATTATTGTGGCAGATCTAAAGATTGTTCTTCACCCCCCAAAAACTGAAGCACAAGAAGCCCAATGCATAAAAACTCTCCAACTTTAACGGCCCAATCAGGGGACAGAGGCGGAGCTGCAGATGTGACGACAACAGGAAGTGACTGCATGTTTTAAAACAACAGCGGCGTGTAAAAGTGATCTCTGTGGATGCAGAAAGATCTGCAGTTTTATCAGAAATGGACTCGATTTCTCCTTTGAAAGAGGAGAAAAGAACGTCACTTCAAGCTTTCTTATGGGGAATTATGATTTTGCTCTTCTCCTGACCGGAGATCACTGCTGGGAAACTGAGAGAGACGCAGAAATGCTCTGCTAACAACGCCAAGCCATAGTCATGGTTACCCTATGATATCAAATCTACGCTCCTCAGAAGTTTACAGGAGAACTTGGTGGGTTTGTCTTTGACGAGGTTCAAGTAATATGTGTCAGATGACACATCTGTGTGGAATCATTTAATATGAGATAAGACGATAGTCTAAGGACTGACGCACTCGTAGTTTAAGCTAACGGCTAACAACAGGGTCAAGCTGCTACGTTACACTGTGGCTTGATGTGATTGGTTTGTAAAGAGTGACGAGCGGACTGATTGTCCAATCACCAGCTGCCCTGGTATCTTATGGTGTTACCCTCTGAAAATACCAAAACAGTGAAATCAGATAAAAAATTACATTAACGAGATTAAAGAATATAGCATGCTAATTATGACTGTAATTAATTAATCTCAATTAATGCTGTAATTTGGCACCCCTAGAATTTCCCCCAATTTCCAGTCAGTTCTGATTCACAAGTCTCCGTGTTTGAAATATTTCCAAAATTCCTCAGTTTAACTCCCTGCAGAAAGTGAGTTGAAATTTACTGGAAAACTTCAGACCCTGTGTAACTCCACGCAGGGCTGTGCTCGCTCCAGTGGGCGGGGCTATGCTTCATCACCTGCAGCAAAGCGGCACTGACGAAACGCAACACAGGTGGATGATTCAATCAGTTGGTGTGTTAACTTGTAGTTTAGCTGACTAAGCTCCTATGACAGTGTATCTGCAGCTGTGAATGTGTCTCTCTTTGGTTTAGAAATGAGTTCATGGCTCCCACTGATCCACGCTGGGAGTTTATTTCTCATGAACAACATGTGTTTTTTTACCTCCTGCACCGGCCGATCTGTGACCACACGGTCCCTCATAAACCAGCAGGACACAAAGGTCTGTGGATTTCTGGTTTAGTGTGCATCCAGCCTCAGGAGTTACATCTAGAACATCTTTCTGCAGATTTTAATGTCTCCATGATGTTTCTTATCGCATGTTTCCCTCCTCTGCCTCTCGGGCCTGTAAACAAACTGCTTGTTTCTGTCAAACACTGCATCCTGACACAAAGTGGAGACAGAGTGTGAACAAAGCCGAGCTGCACGTCTGAACCTGCTCTGTATTAAGCTGCTGTCTCATCTCCTGATCCCTCCTCGTTTCTGCCCACAGCTTCAATCTGTGTGGGAATTATGGGGTGAATTCAGACCATGTCCCCCTGTTACCTCCGAGTTCAGACTGCTATTGTTGAACTGTGATAAAAGATACACTATCTTGCCAAAAGTATTCACTCACCCATCCAAATAATCAGAATCAGGTGTTCCAGTCACTTTCCTGTCCACAGGTGTATAAAATCAAGCACCTAGGCATGCAGACTGCTTTTACAAACATTAGTGAAAGAATGGGTCGCTCTCAGGAGCTCAGTGAATTCCAGCGTGGAACTGTGATAGGATGCCACCTGTGCAACAAAAATGACAGCAACTCAGCCACCAAGTGGTAGGCCATGTAAACTGACAGAGCGGGGTCAGCGGATGCTGAGGCGCATAGTGTGAAGAGGTCACCAACTTTCTGCAGAGTCAATCACTCCAGACCTACAAACTTCATGTGGCCTTCAGATTAGCTCAAGAACAGTGCAGAGAGCTTCATGGATGGGTTTCCATGGCCGAGCAGCTGCAACCAAGCCTCACATCACCAAGTGCAATGCAAAGCGTTGATGCAGTGGTGTAAAGCACGCCACCACTGGACTCTAGAGCAGTGGAGACGCGTTCTCTGGAGTGACCAATCACGCTTCTGACAATCTGATGGACCAGTCTGGGTTTGGAGGTTGCCAGGAGAACTATACTTGTGGGACTGCATTGTGCCAAGTGTAAAGTTTGGTGGAGAGGGGGTTATGGTGTGGGGGTGTTATACAGGAGCTGGGCTTGGCCCCTTAGTTCCAGTCAAAGGAACTCTGAATGCTTCAGCACACCAAGACATTTTGGACAATTTCATGCTCCAACTTTGTGGGAACAGTTTGGAGCTGGCCCCTTCCTCTTCCTGCATGACTGTGCCATGAGCACAAAGCAGGTCCATAAAGACATGGATGACAGAGTTTTGTGTGGATGAGCTTGACTGGCCTGCACAGAGTCCTGACCTCAACCTGGTAGAACACCTTTGGGATGAATTAGAGCAGAGACTGAGAGCCAGGCCTTCTGGTCCAACATCAGTGTGTGACCTCACAAATGCTCTTCTGGAAGAATGGTCAAAAATTCCCATAAACACTCCTAAACCTTGTGGACAGCCTTCACAGAAGAAATGAAGCTGTTATAGCAGCAAAGGGTGGACCGACGTCATATTGAACCCTATGGATTAGGAATGGGATGTCACTTAAGTTCATATGCAAGTCAAGGCAGGTGAGCGAATACTTTTGGCAGTATAGTGTATCTTGAGAACACTATTTTTAGGCAAAGGCTTGTGGTTTTTGTGTATTATAAGGTGGGGCTGAACAATTTTAGGAAAAGATCTAATTGTGGTTTTCTGGAAGATAATTTAATTTCATTGATTCAAATAAATAAATAAATAATTCCGGTTTCAAAGGATGTGGCTTTTGGCCTCGTTCTCGTGTAAACAGAAGAAGCAAACAAAATAAAAACATTTTCAATGTCGTGTAAATGGGCCTGAATGACTGCAGCGGTGTGATGAGTTAACTGGTCACCCTGTTAATGTTAGTTGCCTGGTTGATTGTGTCATAACAACAACAAATGGCTCTGGGGCAGATAGAAGCGAGTTGCGACCACCTCCTTCACGCCAACTTTGCTTAAATGCTTTTACTGACAGGAAATGTCCACTTTTATCACAACAACTTCCAAATAATCCAGTTGGAAATATGCTTAATAATGTAATAATGTGTAATAACAAATATAGAACAGTTAACCTCTGGATCTTCCCTTGTTTTGAATGGACTGTAACTCACATGAATGATAACCCCACACAGAGATGAAGCCTGTCTAACTTAAAGCTAGTTTCCGGGTGGAGGACCGGAAAGCAGCAGAGGAGGCTTAAAAAAGGCAGAGGCTGAAAATAAACCCCTTCAGAGCAGACTGGAGTTTTGGTCAGCGGGATCAAAACAGCAACAAGGAAACAGAAGAGAAACACTGGAAACAGACGAGCTGTGACCCAAACAGCAGAGAGAAGAGCTGATCAGACCACAGTCCACCTAAATCCAGCTACATGCTGCAGATCCTGACACCTGCAAACATCTGACAGTGAAGCTGCCTGAATAATAACAGAGACAACACTGCAGCAGGAGTGTCTGTGCCACAATAACACGACTGCAGAGCCACAGCTGCAGGTCCAGATCACCAAACACAGCGAGCAACAGACAATGGCCTCTGAAATCTGAGACTGAGACAGAAATACACCCACACAAACAGAAC
Organism: Scarus forsteni; assembly: GCA_036419115.1. Lineage (NCBI taxonomy): Eukaryota > Metazoa > Chordata > Actinopteri > Labriformes > Labridae > Scarus > Scarus forsteni. Next base: position 1,237,747 of record JAZDUH010000443.1, on the reverse strand, counting down.
TTCAGTGAGGCTGGTGTGCAGATATCTGAGCATTTAGACTCACTGAACTGAATAAAAACTGATTTATAACATTTAGACTCAACAAACTGAATATAAACTGTGATTTATAACATGCTGGAGGCCAAAGGTTGTTACAATTTCAGAGTTTAAACTTCAAGTATTTAAAAGAAAACTAATTTTTCTGTTTTTTAGATGGACAAAACAGACAGACTCCATCTTTAGACTGAGCTGCAGTGACAAGGAAGACACGGGCAGAGCTCGCTCACCACTAATTAGCTTAGCTCAAACACTAGGAGTCAATGGGTAGTGTTAGCTTGCCTCTGCCACAGTCATCAGATAAACTCTTCAGCAACTCTTAACGGTCCAATAATTTCTAAAGCTCTCTCAGAAAAATGGTCAAAGTGTCCGACAAACTCCTCCACTGATGTACTGCATGAGCTCTTCTTCGTCTTCTTCTTCATCTTCTTCTTTGTCTTCTTCTTCTGCTTCATCTTCTTCATTGCCTTCTTTGTCTTCATGTTTTTCTTTGTCTTCTTCTTTGTCTTCACCTTCTTCGTTGTCTTCATCTTCATCGTCTTCTTCTTTGTCTTCTTTTTTGTCTTCTTCATGTTCTTCTCATTCTTTGTCTTCATCTTCTTCCTCTTCTTCTTTGTCTTCTTCTTCATCTTTTTCCTTGTCTTCTTCATCTTCTTCTTCTCCATCTTCTTGGTCTTGTTCTTCTTTGACTTCTTCTTTGTCTTCTTCTTCATCTTCATGTTCTTTTTTGTCTTCTTCTTCTTTGATTGTGTTTAAGCTAAGCTTATTAGCGGTGTGAAAGCTCTGTCTGTCTCCTTGTGTCTGCACACAGAGTCTAAAGAGTGGAGTCTTTCTGCTCCTCAAGAGGCAAGACAAAAAGAAACAAAATGTTGGCATAACCCTTTAAATCCAAATCACTCCTGATCAAAATCTTACAAGTTGGAAAATTGCATTTTTCACTGTTAGATCTTGACAGTTCCAAAACTAAAATGCAAAGAGAACAAATGGGAGTGGGAGAAAAACTGGATTTAAACTCAAACATGTATTTGTCAGCTGATCAAAAGTACAGCCTCAAAAAGACAAGTACTCGGGTATTCACACTGTCATGACCTCCTGATGGCAAAGGCAGAAAAGCTTTCTGTCTCATAATCTGGAAGGATTATAAATATGTAAATCTGTAAAGTGTATGTTAGTGAGAATGGGCCACGTGTTTCAATGAACTTGAAGATTTATTGACTCAGCGAAGCGTAAAAGTGTCAGCAGTGCCATGTGGTTTAAATATATGACAACCTGAAATTTTCTGCTCAGAAAAGCCATAGGAATCCAAAGGAACGGAAAAAACTGGATCGATATGTAGGAACAGATAATGGTTTTATCTCCTGTACTCCCATCCCTGTTATCACACCTGATTTTACACACAACAGCAGTACGACCTACTTTAAGAGACTGACACTGCACACACGTGACTATTGCACTATTATTCAACATGAAGTGTGGAGCAAACAAGCAAATTTGAGTTAAAGTCACAGTCTTGTGGATAGAAATCAAATTATTCAATAAATTGGTTAAATAGCTCTAATATTGTTAATGTGTTTCAGAAATATAACCAGATTAAATCCAATATATTATAACCAGCTTCTCCCACATATCAGATTAATGTGATTGTTACAACGTGGTGTGAGCCTCAGTATCAGAATGAGTTTGTCTGTTTCACGGACATGATTTCATAAACCACAGCAGGATGTAGAAACTTGTTAATGCTTCAGAGCGATGACCTGAGGTGAAAACAGAATATAAACCTCAGGAGAGCAAACAGATAAACTCCATCTTTGTTATGAAGATCAGAAATAAACCGCGGAATGAATCGAGACAAACAGCGTCTCATGACTGCAAACATCTGCAGATCTGTTTCCTAATATGATTACAGTCATGATCGTTTTCATAATCAGAACAGGACGAGTTCAGACAAACAGAGGCTGGATGGAAGCCCGAAAAGAACAAAATAAGACAAGAGGGGAAACATCAGAGACTCTTCACAACACAATGACAAAAATCTTCCATCAATTTATTTGTCCATACAAGGAAAAAATAAATGCACTATGAAACAGAATCAGAGGCAGAAAACAGCTGAGTAACTCGTCAGACACTTGCAAATAATTACTTTTCTCATATCCTCCACCACTACGACAGTGTTTTTATTTCTTCGTTCAAACAAAAGCAGCAAAAAGAATATTTAAAGGATTTGCCTGGAGACAGAATCAATCAATCAATCAATTAATCAACTAATCAATCAGGGCAGAATCCAAAGGTTTTTTCAACTGAGAGATGACAAACATGATCTTTGAGGAAATCTTATGTTCAAAAAACAACCAGTGAGAACAAATCAGAAGCTTCACTGTGTCTCAGTTACATTATGGAGCAGCTGCAGTGATGAACTGAAATCATGTAAAACAATAGGCAGGTTTAAATTCATCTTTAAAACTGAAATATTAAACAGATACAGATGGAAAAACAAAGAAAATCAGAAACATCAGGGCTGTGTGTATCCAGTGGTGTGTTGTAATTGTCTTTCTTAGAAATTTGTTTTTGTGATTATTTGTCTGAGCTTGTTGTTGATATTTGTTCCTAATATATTATTGTCTATGACCTGAAGAGGCTTCAGGGTGAATTTAAGTAAGACATTTTGAAAAGGAATAAGGGCTGGGACTGGATAAGTTTGTTACTTCTTCCTTCACCCTTTTCAAACTGAATCTGTCACATTTTTCTCAAAGGTTAATGATAGTAGAAAAAATGCTGCCATAGCTATTTGCCTTTGCCTACATTCATATTTTATTTTGATGGATTTGCATAGATGAATATATATCTACTTTTCCATTTAAGTTCAAAACAAACATTCATCATCATTTGTATAAGGTCAGTTTACAAAAAGTGTTATCTGAAGGTACTTTACATCAGAGCTGAGGACAAACTCTTCAGTCATGGAAACACATCTCCTCTGACAGCAGCTGCTTCTCATCACTGTCGGCCGGCAAACTTAGACTTGATTAACTTTACAGTTGTTGTATTTGGTAGTTTTGGTTGTTTTTAGTTTTAGTTTGTTTGTTCCTAGTTTTTGGGTAAATCCTTATTTTGAGTGCCAGCCTTTGCTGCCTTTTGTTTTTGTCCCCCTTTCTGTTAAGATCCCAGCTTTTTAGTTTGTTTATTGTACATACCTTTTCCCTTTGGCTTGTTTTTGTTTTGTAATAAATGTTAAAATCTGATGATTGCTTTTGGTGGATTATGATTGGAGACTGAGAGGGATTTTCTTTTCTGTTCCTTTTTTCCCCTTTAAATATGTTACGCATCTTCCCCCTAACATATGCATACAGGAGGAAGAGGAGAAGAAGAAGGAGACGATAAATGTATACACAATCAATCTTTATTTATAAAGCTCCATATTTGTTGAATATAAATGTACTAAAGGTAAGAGCTTTGAGATGATGCATCTCATTTTCAGAGGCTCCTCATGTCTGTGCGGTTGTAATGAAAGTTTCTGTGGATGAAAAATCAACACAACCGTGCACAGAGAGATCAGTCTGATATTAACATCAAAATCTATAATGAATACAATCTGCAGAGGAATGATGTGGATTAATAAAACGGCATCTAACTGACCTGACATCAAAATGGTTTAACTGGTCTAAAGTCTGAATTTAACTCTTGGACTTCCAAACAAAGAAATACATTTGCAACAAATTATTTGTTGGTAAAATTGTGTTCCTTCTTCATTTAGCAACATTTCAGCTTTTATTTTTCAGATTAACCAACTGGGAGGCAGATATGCAGGTCAACCAGCTGGTTGGGTTGCCCATTAAGGGTTATCCTGGGCAGGAATGGATTATTCATTCTCGGTTTCAAACAGTTATAATCATGTATAGCGCCCCCAGTGGACACACATTGTTGTTAGAAACACTATAAACAGAGAGGTGAATAAGGACAAACAGACAAAGATGGGCTTTCAGAGTTTTAAATACAGTGGTGGCAAAAACTAAACCACACGGTTACAATGCCAGTCAAAGGGTTAAGGTTTTGCTTTTTGTTTGTTCTCTGTTTTTACTCCCAGAATCCTCATCACACCAACATCACTGAAGGCCAAACAGGCCCAGCGGCTCATTTTAAAGTCAAATAAGTGAGACAGCAGCAGCTGTACAGGTACAGACACACAGAGAAGCAGAGTGGCAGCATTTCTGTGTCCATGAAAGCCGCAGCCTTATTTCAAACAGAGAAGTGAAAACACTGATCTGAGACTCGTGCAGAGTGACTGAGGCTCAGAGGAAACCCTCCTCCCTGCCCGAGGACCACGTCACTGTGGTGAGAGAGTTTCCCCTGAGTCAACACTCCTGCAGGAGGGAAAGGAGGACAGCGGGATAATTACCCAGGATGGAGTGAACGCGCACGGAGAGCTGAGTCCTCAGGATCAGGATGGGCTTCTTCCCCTTTCTGTGGAAAAAAACACAGAAGAGATGGTGAGGGAGACCGCAGAGAGGCGTTTCATTTCTCTGCTCCATCGAAGACTGAGCAGATTTTAAAGATGAAGTTTGTCTGATATTCAGAGCAAAACACAAACACTGACAATCTGCTTCTGCAACAAACACACACAGATAGATCAGCTATGCAGGAAATTTGTCTTAGACAGCAGAGCTACTGGCTAAGGGCACGATATACATACAATATAAAACACTAGACAATAAAAAACAACAACATAAGCAAGAGGTCGGCGACAAATATGGTTGGTAGTTATCGCACAAGGAGGTTAAAGTGCAGAGCTTGATACAATAAGCAATGAAAATAAGAACAAGTAAAAAAAAATGAATAACAACTAGAGGAACAGAAACATGGATAACAGTGGAATAATAATAACAGAGAAAGGAAACAAGCAGAAACAAGTAAGCTGAAAATCTATACACTGCTCAAAAAAATAAAGGGAACACACAACACTTAGATCTCAATTAATGACATGTTGCAATTGAAAATCTTTATGTACTACGTAGTGGGATGGGTTGAGAACAAAACAACATAGAAATGGGTAATGGAAATCAAAATCTTCATCCCATGAAGGTCTGGATTCAGAATCACACTCAAAATCAAAATGGAAAATCAGATCACAGGCTGATCAAACTTCCGTGGAGATTCCTCAAGACAACTCAAAATGAGCCCCAGTAGTGTGTATGGACTCCACGTGCCAGTATGCACTCCCTGTACCGCCTGGGCATGCTCCTGATGGGACGACGGATGCTCTCCTGGGGGATCTCCTCCCAGACCTGGATCAGAGCATCAGTCAACTCCTGGACAGTCAATGGTGCAACATGGCACTGGTGGACAGAACGAGACATGATGTCCCAGATGTGCTCAGGTGGATTTAGGTCAGGGAATAGGGATGGTTACCGAATTCGGTACTTTTAGAGGTACTGACCAAATTCTGTAGGTACTACCGAGTACCGATTCACGTAAAATCAAACAGTGCCATATTTAGGTACCTAAATGCATCCTTGTGACTGTGAGGGAGTGGAAGAAGCAGGCATACTATTGGGTAGAGTAGGTAAATTTCCATACCGGACTTGAACGCAGAATAAGCTGAGCAGAGCGTAATGACATCAGCAGATGCGGGCTCAGTCAACAAAGCAAGCATGGCTGAGAGAAAGCGCTCGAATGTATGGCTCCACTTTATTAAATGTGATGGAGATTATGCTCGCTGCAATATTTGTGACGCCAAGTTTAAGGCCAGCGGCGGAGATACTTCAAATCTGAGGAAGCACCTGGTGACACACAAAATTTTCCTTCAAGCTGAAGAGTGTACAATTTTTGATAGCCTCAGATCTACAACCACAAAGGATTCATTCAGCACTGTTAGCACGCCTGTGTCCAATGGCGACTAGTCGTCTGCAGCCAGAAACACAGGAAAAGAAATGGCTTTAACATTTGGTGATGGCAGCAAATGGGACAAGGAGGATGCAAGTGAAGCATCATCATCTTCACATGGTCCAGGTAAATAAGCTTTGTGTTCATGATGGTATTAGCTTGGCATTTTAATGTGCGTCAGTTATCATTATCAGGTCGGTTCCTCGTACTTTGTAACGTAAATGTAAATGCTTTTTTTATTTACAGCTCTGTCTGACCCATTGTTAAACTGCCCTAAAGTTAAAGTGGGGGTTGCAGTTAATTTATTAAGCTGTGGTTCATTTTAGTTACTGGTTTTCATGTTGAAGAAATTTTTGGAACAACTACAATGTTACAATACAAACAGTTGAATGTTATTTTGATATATATCCGTTCAATTTCATATATTGAGAAATAATTTTACATTGAAATAAAGTGAGATCTTAATATTTAACAAATTAATATTTCTTACCCCATAAACTCACGCAAGAGTACCGAAAATTGGTACCATTGAGTACCAATACCGATTCCCAGGTACTGGGCATCGGTACGGCATCGGTTCAAATGTGAAAGGTACCCATCCCTACTGGGAAATGGGCAGGCCAGTCCATGACATCAGTGCCCCCACCATGCAGGAACTGCAGACACAATTCAACCACATGAGGCCCAGCATTGTCATGCATAAGAACAAACCCAGAGCCCACTGCACCAGCATATGGTCTCACAATGGGTCTCAGGATCTCATCCTGGTACCTAATGGCAGTCAGGGTACCCCTGGTAAGCACATGGAGTGATGTGTGGCCCTTCAAAGAAATGCCTTCCCAGACCATCACTGACCCACTGCCAAACCGGTCATGCTGGAGGATGTTGCAGGCAGCAGAACATTCTCCACGGTGTCACCAGACTCTGTCACGTCTGTCACATGTGCTCAGGGTGAACCTGATCTCAGCAGTTAAGAGTACTGGTTGTTAATGGCAAATCTGCCAACCTTAATGTTCTCTGGCAAATACCAACCGGACTGCACGGTGTTGGGCTGTAAGTACAGGTCCCACTTGTGGACGTTGGGCTCTCATGGAGTCGGTTTCTGACCGTTTGAGCAGAAACGTGCACAGTAGTGGCCTGTTGGAGGTCACTTTGTAGGACTCTGGCAGTGCTCCTCCTGTTCCTCTGTGCACAAAAAGCAGACAACGGTCACGCTGCTGGGTTGCCGTCCTCCTTCGCCCCCCTCCACGTCTCCTGGTGTACTGGCCTGTGTCCTGACATCTCCTCCATGCTTTTGACACTGTGCTGGGCGACACAGCAAACCTTCTTGCCACAGTACGCATTGATATGCCATCCTGAATGAGCTGGAGTACCTGAGCAACTCCTGTGGGTTGTAGACACCACCTCGTGATACCTTGAGTGGTGGGAGTACTGCCAAATTGCAAAAGTGACATATAATCTGCTAGAGAAGATGAGGACAGAGAAATGGTGTGTGGTCACCACCTACTGAACCATTCCTTTACAGGGCTGTCTTGCTGATTGCCTCTCATTTCCACCTGTTGTTTGTTCTATTTTCACAGCAGCAGGTGAAATTGATTCACAATAAGTGTTGCTTCATAACTGGGCAGGCTATTATTCCAGAAGTGTGATTGACTTGGAGTTGCACTTGGTTGTTTCAGTGTACCATTTATTTTTTTGAGCAGTGTATATACAAACATTATATATCAATTGCATCAATCTATCAATGCTGTGTGCATCATGTCTGTTAGAGGCCTTCAACATGTTGGTGTATGAACCATTACAGAAGATAGAAATTACCAAAGCTGTTTTTTAGGAAAGTCATATTTTGGAAGGTAATCTAATACATTTATTAAGCTCTGTAAATTACTTACACAAGTACAAATGTGAAACATATTTGACATTAAAAAAGCATGGCTGTCTGTGAGGCTGCAGCATGTTTGTGGGCAGTAGAGGACTCGTCTGGTGGATCCTCCGTGGTCCAGTGTATCATAAGTTTTATTTTGGGTCACTTTTTTCCCAGTTTTTCAACCTTCCTTAATTCTGACGCCTTTCCTCAGTTACAGAGTTGAAAACAGTAGATGATGGACACAGACTGAGCTTCAGTGTCGACAGCAGAGACAAACAAAAGCACCAGAAGTATAAATAACATAATAAAGAAAGAGACGTCTGCAGAAATGACTCCACTGAAGCTAAATCAGCTGCTGAGGTGTGAAGGCTGCGTAAAGACAGCTGGTGACAACAGTGAGCTCGACAGTCTCAGTTTAGATCTGACTGATCCTCGTGGCCTTCTCACAGTGACACAACAACTGCTTTAAAAACTCTTCCTGGTTACAAACAGCTGCAGAGCCAACAAAACACTGCTGTGATGACTGTTCCCATGGTTACCGCTGATGTGACCTGATGTCTCATTTTACTTTACACGGCCAATATTATGCAAAATACATTTTAAGGTTATTTTACAACATATGGTTCATACTGATCTCTTCCTGCTCCACCTTAAACAGTCCATCTGGAAACTTTCCCCTGATGACATCATTACAGAAAATTCTACCTCCGCTAAAGTCCCACATCAAAGTTTGTTTAGCCACCAGTGAAAAAAACATATTCAGGAATCAGTCAATCTTTATTTCGATTCATAACAAGTGTGAACTGAAGGCACTTTACAACAGAGCAGGAAGAAGTTAAACTATTCATTTATAGAAACACATAGATATAATCAAAGGCGCTATGAGGAGAATCTATTACTGTCGAAATAAAGACTCTGCTACCCATGAGCACGCGCAGCGACTGTCATAATGCTGCATTCCAGTAACCTTGGAAATGGGAGTGGCATCATCTCCGACTTATCGTCGTTCCAGTTGAAGTCAGAAAAAAACATGCCGATCTACCAGGCTATTGTTAGCTGTTGTTAGCAAGCCCTGCGTTGTTGTTTACAAATATCACATGAAGAATGTAATTATCACTATGGCAGCATTTTTGTAAATATAAGTCTAACAATACGATGTATATAGCTGATCTAGAGTGACACACCCCAGTCAGAAGTGCAAATAAATTGATTATTACAGGAACTAAATAATTGTTCACACTGGGAGCATCCATCTTCGATTGTCAACTCGGGGTTGGCGAGGTTTCACCGAGTTCCCAGTAGGAAATTCAGACTTCGGGAACGTTCCAGCTGCAGTTTCCTACTCGGAACTCAGAAATTCCTATTTCTGACTACAACTGGAATGCACCAAAATAGGTGACCCAAGCAAAAGCGTGTGTTTGTTGTGATGCTAACGAATGCAGCTCAGACCTTCCTCAGACCTCTGCACTGCTTTACAACTTCTTTTTTCAACAACTTACAGGATGCAAAGCGATGAGGTAATGTATCTCTTTCTAGTTACGTAGCGGTAGTTTTTGATGTGTGTCAACAAGCCATTTTTGGAAAACCTATTATCGTAGTTGTAGCCAGCTATATATCGCTACTTACAGCCCCGTGCTCTAAGACGTATAATATAAATAATAAAATAATATAAATTTGCTCTAGTTTTAATTGTCTTGTTCCTGAAGTTGAGTATCCAGGCCAGTCCAGCCCTGTCCAACCAGAAGGCTAAGGAATAGCATTTATAGATAACCTATTTTGATGCTGTAAAACTCATCTTAAAGTGTGTATTTCGATCAGGCATATACCTAAAAGTGAGACTTTTTTGTAATTACTTAAAAACTCCACACAGTCTCATGAAATATATTTGTAAATACACATCCATCCATCCAGACAAATTAACTAAAAATAAGAATTCATAACAGAGAAATACTCATGGATCATAAATCTGTTCTCATCACATCTGTCTCTGCTGAAAATAGATTTAATTAAGGTTATACCCTTGAGGTGTGTCATCTTGTTTTCCAGAAGGTTTTCATGTCTATGTTTGCAAAGATATTAATTATGGAGGTATAATTAATAACAACGCTGGATAGAGAGGTCAGTCTAATATTAATATTTGTTTTAATGCCCTTTCACAATTTCTTAGAGTAAAAGACTTCATCTTTCCAATTTTCTAAATATAGTATTGACACACGCTTCATATTATATTCTCATGCTTCATAGAAGAAATACTGTGACATTATTAAAAGTAAAGTAAAGCAAAGTAAGTTTTTAAGTTACTCGCGTAAAATCAAATCACTATCCTACCAAGATTATACAGAAAAAATCCAGTTACAGATCCTTATTTGTGCATACTGGCATCTCAGTTTGTGTTTGTTTTTCTGTATGTTTTTAATTTGTGGACTTTTGGAAATAACTGGGGCTTATTTAGTGAGGTGATGGTTCAAATGCGTCCATCCTTTATATACAGAGGTGTGCAAAATTTTTGGTACCCTTCTGTTAAATGAAGAAAACCAACATGAAATAACTTGAAACTGATGAAAGTGATAAAAAAAATACTGGAAATTAACTAATTCTGATTCAACTACAAAACATAAACAATTTAACAGAATTATAAAAATAAAATAATGAAACTGGTCTGGACAAAAATGATGGAACCCTTACCTAAATGTTTTGTTGCACAACCTTTTGAATCAATCACTGCAATCAGTTGATTTCTGTAGCTCTCAGTGAGACTTCTGCACCTGTCCACAGGTATGTTGACCCACTCCTCATGAGCAAACTGCTCCAGCTGTCTCAGGTTTGATGGTGTCTTCTCCAGACTGCATGTTTCAGCTCCTTCCACAAATGTTCAACAGGATTTAGATCAGGGATCATAGAAGGCCATTTCAGAATAGTCCAGTATTTTGTTCTGAGCCATTCTTGGGTGTTTTTAGCTGTGTGTTTTGGCTCATTATCCTGTTGGAGGACCCATGACCTGTGACTGAGACCAAGCTTTTTGACACTGGGCAGCACATTTCACTCCAGAATGTCTTGATAGTCTTGAGATTTCATTGTACCTGCCCAGATTCAACACACCCTGTGTCAGATGCAGCAAAGCAGCCCCACAACATAACTGACTCTCCTACATGTGTCACAATTGGTACAGTGCTCTTTTCTTTGTATGTTTCATTTTTGGGTCTGTGAACATAGAGCTGATGTGACTTAACAAAAAGCTCCAGTTTTGTCTCATCTGTCCAAAGGACATTCTCCCAGAAGCTTTGTGGCTTGTCAATATGTATTTTGGCAAATTCCAGTCTCACTTTTTTATGATTTGCTTTCAACAGTAATGTCCTCAATTCAGTCCACTTTGGCTCAAACAGTGATGGATGGTGTGATCTGATTCTGATGTACCTTGACCTTGGAGTTCTCCTCTAATCTCTTTGGAGTTGTTCTGGGCTCTTTGGTTTCCATTCGTATTGTCCGTCTCTTCAGTTTGTCATCAGTTTTCCTCCTGCAGCCACGTCTAGGGAGGTTGGCTACAGTCCTGTGGACCTTAAACTTCTGAATAATCTGTGCAGCTGTAGTCACAGGAACATCAAGCTGCTTGGAGATGGTCTTATAGCCTTTACCTTTAACATGCTTGTCCGTAATTTTCTTTCTAATCTCCTGAGACAGCTCTCTCCTTAGCTTTCTGAGGTCCATGTTCAGTGTGGTACACACCATGATACCAAACAGCACAGTGACCACTTTCAGCCTTAAAATAGGCAGACTGACTGATTACAAGCTTGGAGACACCTGTGATGATAATTACAGGACGCACCTTTGCTTAACATGTCCCTATGGCCACATCATTTTCAATCTTTTGTAGGAGTACCATCATTTTTGTCCAGGCCAGTTTCAGTATTTTTTTCAAGTGATTCTGTTGAACCACAATTCAAAATCAATGTCTTATTCTCGTCAATTTCAGGTTATTTCAGTGACAATGTGGGTTTTTCTTTCTTTAACAGAAGGGTACCAACAGTTTTGCACACGTCTGTATGTGCGCTGCTGTCTGGCATGTCAAGTTATTAACCTGACGCCTGCAGTTTGTTAAGTTGGTTCTTTGTGAAAATAAAATCAAAAGTCTGGATATCAGCCTTGTTGTCCTCTTAATACTGTCTTAAAAAAACATCAAATCAAGAATCAAACCCCAAAATCAGACAGCAGGCATCCTCTTATGATATTTGTAAGGTAACATTCACAAGGCCTACACAACACTGCAGACCTCTGTCCTTAAACTAACGACACAAACCCAGTCTGAATATCGTCTCTGCTCCATCTGTGTTATCTCCTGTTGGTCTGGCAGCAGGTGAGATGCCTGAGCAGCTCTGCACTGATCCAGACTGTTTCCATCTGAAGTGACGCAGCAGACCGTCGGGATCAGGACGGAAAGACCGGCAGCACGAGGAATGGAAAGAATGAGAAGAAACGAGAGAAAGGGAAGAAAAAGAGGATTTGTGCTGCGCTAAACTTAGAAAATGAGGTTTTTCATACTGTTCACAGAGTCGAGGTCGACTTTAAATGAAACACCCAAACAGTTTCCATGATTTAAATGTCAGATTGAATTCATTTTCTGGAGTCTCTTTAAACCCACTCATCACCTCAAGACATAACCTTTTATTAATACTTAGATTTTATTGCTCTTTTTTTCAGGTAATTAAACATAAAAAAATTCAAAAGCACAGTGCATGAACATTGTTGTCCTTGTCTGTCTCTCTATGCCGACGCCCAAAGTCAGCTGGGATTGGCTCCACCCCTAGCAGATAGCGCCCCAAAGGGACCCATACAAGAATTGATAATTGATATAGAGATTATGCAGCCGAGTTAATATTTATGTCTCACTGCCTTTTATTTGTTAAATTATTCTCACTGTTTTAAAAGTCGGATAAAATTTTCATCTTTTCTTTCCATTTTACTCACAAGGCAGGGAGATTCCTGTAAGCAATGCCAGTTTTATATTTTTGATTTGTTACTGTTCCTAAAACTGTAAAATGTAGTGGATCCTTTGCCATATTTACTGTTTTGATTTGCTGTTTAATACCTTAAACTTTTATCATGAATTTGTATTTATGAAGACGTGTGCGGCTTCTCGAAACTGATAAATCTCAAAGGATTAAGTCAGGCCTGGTCTGAGAATGAGGATAGGTAGCTTAGGTCTGTACATTATTCATGAGTATGTTTTCTATGCCTCTCAAAAAAAATAAAACATGTCTCTCTTCCGTTAGCTCCTTTTATTTATTTTTTTATTGCACTTTAACTTTTATGTATTTATCTATTATCACTATTATTTTAGTTTTTGTTTTTTTTAATTTTACATATTTCCCTTTTACTCATCGCCCACCTATGTTTAAGCTTTGCAAAAAATGTTCAATAAAGATATGTTTAAAAAAGTAAAGAAGTGTGCTGCTGACCTCTTGGCCCGTACATACTTGTAAATAAGATCCTGATCTCAGCGGGATTAATCTGGTTAAATAAAGGTTAAATAAATGAAATGTAAAAATGATAAAAACTATCAGTGTTGATCTGAAATGCTCTGAACTTCTCATGCTGAGTCTAAAAAGCTAATTTGATGCATTATTGAGAGCCGATCACAGCATCAGAAGTGACAATATCTGGTTTAGTCTCAGCTGTGAGTCTGAGCCTTCACTCCACCGACTGACTGATAGTTCACTCTGTGATCTGTGACTGTAATGTGGTGCAGGAGAAATGCTGAAACTCTGTCACTCCAGTTTATTAGTTTTCTTCAACGCTAGTCCGATGCTTGTCAGTCTGAGGACTCAGATTGACGTTAATATTTCTGTTCCCACAGGAGTCATGTTTTCTGATGCAAATATAGCAAAGACTGAAAGAAAACATCTCTGTGTCTGTTTCTGTTCAAGGAAGGTTTGATGTTTGTTTCCTTAAAAGGAGATGACCCTGACATCTCAGTTTGACGCTGACGTTATTGACGTGTTTATGTTCATGCGTGAGTCTGAACCAGGTGGAGCTCACAGGAGAGCTTTCTGTATCAGAAGATGATCCTCCTGCTTTAAACGTTCTCACAGTCAGAGGGAGGGACTCATGCTGAACGACCATGAGGCTCATTAAGCTGCTTCTACATCCACAGATCAGATGATCAGGGGTGTCACCTGACCGTCTGCCAAAGATCAACGACACCCACAAACACAGCTGGAGAAATGAGGGCTAAGAGGAAAAGAGCCATCCAGACTGTTGACAAAGGTCAAAGACAGCATCCATGACGGTATGGGGAGGGGGGGGGGGGTTGTTAGTGCCCATGGCATGGGTAATAGGGGTGGGAGAAATAAGTATCTGGATTTTTTGTTTGATGATTTTTTTAATTGATTCTTTTGTTCAAAAAACATTTTTCTTTCCAAATGTAAATGCTCGATTTTAGTCTGTGTTAGTAATCCACTTTTAAATGCGGTCCAGGCTTCTGAAGAGAGAGTATAAACAGCTGGTTTAAGTATATTGCTGAATAAATCCTAAAAACAGACTCACATGTGATGTGTATTTTTCCTGATATAGTCTGTAGGCATCATCATTGATCATCTTTTTTTTTTTTTTTAAAAAAAAAGCTAATTTAAGATTGCAAAAATCGGCAATATCGTAGAATCGCAATTTAAATCGAATCAGCAACTAAAAAAATCTTAAAAAGTTGAATCGGGAGAAAAGTGTATCATCCCAGCCCTAATGGGTAACCTGCACATTGTATTTTTAAAAGCAAACTCAAGGCCACTTTTTCAGTCTCGCTTTTAGCTGATTGTATTTACCATTGTTATTTAATCTGTTTTACTTTAACCCTTCTAATCTGTTTGAATTCTCAGTAGGGCTGCCACAAATGGCTATTTTGATAGTCGACTAGTCAACCACTACTTTTGTGATTAGTCGACTAGTCACTTCATGCATGAACTGCAGCATACTGCACCAGCATGCAGCTGGTGGCCCAAATCGCTTACTATGAGCAGACCTGGCAACTTTGGTGCCTGCGTAGTTGTGCATGCGCCACATGCATGAGTGTGTTTCGGGGTGTGTTGGTTTGATTCCTGCAGGTGTGATAACCAGAAAACAGGACAGATAGACAGCAGAGGTACAGCGGAAGTTTTGTGAGAAAACACACCTAAAAAACAAAATGACTAGTCAACTAATCGTGGCAGCCCTAATTCTCAGTTTCAGCTCAGATTTCTTGTCAAAATTTTATTCTCTGATTTATTTATTTTTAGTATTTATTATCATTATTTTCTTTATTTATTGTGCATATAGAAATATATATGTTTTTGTCTCGTCCCTTCTCTTTTTCCTCTTTCTTTTTTCTTTCTCCTTTTCATACTCATTTATCTTACCTTTAAATCAACTTATGTCAACATTTTTATTACTGTACATCTTTTTGTTACCTGTTACTCTAGCAGGCAGAGAAAAGAGTCAGAAAATTGAAAGAAAAATTGTGTGAATGTGATTTGATGTTGAGGAGACTGCCACACCGTTGTCCACTCTGGGTGTTATTTAGTTATCACTGTATTTATTTATTTATTTATTCTGTTCCTCTTTTCCTCTTTCTACCTCTCATGAATTCATATTTAAGTGCTTGAACGGTTTATGTTTGACCGAAAAATGAACTGTTATACTTTGTGGCAAAGTAAAATAAAAATTAAACATGCCCTTGCCAAGGCATGAACAGATGAGATGTGATGGACACTGATGATGCTTACCGATTCTGATTTTTTTCTTTCTTTTTTTGTTTTTAGTATAACGACTGGCTTGTTTTCTTTGTTTTGTTTAAAACACTTTATTTTTATTTATTTCTCTCTTACTGTCTATGTTTTTTATTGTTGTTAGTGTTCAAAAGCAATAAAAAGTTAGTCACAAAAAATAATAATAATAACATAAAAAAAAAAAAAAAAATTAAACATTATGTTCAAACAATAAACTGGGTTGCGATCCTCCACAGGCTGGCTGTGGGGCGGGTTTAACTCAAACACAAACACTGCTGAACTGGTCTTACTGGGCAGCCGTGACAGGTTAGGCAGAGCGAGAACACAGACGGGTGAGTAAAGACTTACGCCAAGTCGTCGTAGAAACCCTCCAGCTCGTCTCTCTGCTCGGCGGGCGACAGATCGGGGTCCAGATAGTTTCCATTGGGAGCCAGCTGCAGGGTGCACTCCTCCAGCTGAGACACAAACAAAACAAGACGTCACATTTTATTATTTTAGAGACCTCATGCATCTGAGTGTGAAGGACAGACAGACAGATCATATGGCCTTTATTTTAGTGTCAGTATAAACAGACACACAAACAAAACCAACCAAACCTGTTCTGCAGACGTCAGCTCTGTTTATTCAACATCACTTATACATCAACACTTTTTAAAAATGAGGGACAGATTAAACCTCCCTTCAGTTTAACTAGACTGTAACATTAAAGTTAGGCCTGTCACGATAATCAATAAACCAATTAAGCGCACGAGCATGCGTGTTTGTTTTCCTCCTCTCTTCTACCAAAGAGGCTGAATGAGAAGATGGGTCACTCTGTGCAACTGTCTCAACACCTGGGCAGGTTGGTTCTGTAGCAGAGTGAACAGAGTGAACCATCTGTCAGTCATTTTTTCTCTTTTTTTGTTTAAATTATCATATTGTTTGTTCAATTTATTTTATTTAAAAGCTCTTGACCTTCCAATTACAGTTAAATACTCTTAAGAAATTAAAGTTTATTGCTTTTGATACGATGTACTCACTTCACACTGACATAAACTACTTTTATATAAATGAAAAAATAACGTTTCAAAATAATATTGAAAATAATATTGTTCATTGGCAATAATTTTTTTGACAATTATCGTCCAGCAAAATTTGCTATCGTGACAGGCTTGATTAAAGTCTAAAAAGTTGGTTTGATGAAAATAAATTATCACTGAACCTGGATAAAACCAAGTTCATGATATTTCGAAATCAGGAGGTATGTTTGGAAATTGAAAGAGTATATGAAATTAAGTCTCTTGGTGTTTTAACTGATCATAAGTAGGGATGCACCGAAATGAAAATTTGAGGCTGAGGCTGAATAAAATATAAAGGCTTGACCAAATAACGAATACTGAATGTCCAATGTGGAGGCTAAGTAGTTCACTATATTTCTTAATAGCTCATAAATAGCTTAGAATAAATTTTTAGACAAGTTTTTAAAAGAAAGTAATTGTTTATTGAACATTATGACATTTTTTATATTCCAGTAGCCTTTGCTTTTTTTTCCATTCATATCAGGCCTTCAAACAAAACAAAATATGCATAAAAATACTCAAGTGCATTAAAGTCGACAAACCCACAACAAATGAATTATTGTCCTTTTGACACAAGTCTGCTTATCCATGTGGTAAAACTAAAAATGTTGGAGATCAGAAGTCACTTCAGATTTTGTACTATGCACTTATCGATCCATATCTGTCTAACTATGTTGATATTTGGGGAAATACATATAAAAGCACTTTATAAAAGATTTCAACTTAACAAAAAAGAGTCATAAGGACGGTACACCATGCCGGGTGCACTGCTCATACAAATCCTTTGTTGTTAAAATTAGCTATTTTAAAATTCAGGGCCCTTATTGAGTATAAAACAGGTCAGATTTGGTTTAAGCCTGGAATAAGTTGTTACCAAGTAACATCCAAATGATACTCATGGTAACAGAGGGAATTGTACGTTTAAACAACCAACCATCCATTCAACTCTGAAAAGTATGTGCATCTCTTTTTTGTGGTGTAAAACTGTGGAATGAACTCAATGAGGACTTAAAAGTGTGCATTAGCTTAAAACAATTTAAAAGTTTCTACAAAAAACACTCTTGTTCAGCGAAAAGAACTGGACAGCTCATGTTATGCACTGTTTTTAAATAATTTATTTAGTTGCCATTTTTTTAATCAGGGTTCTATTTTGATGAAAGTTGAATGTTTTAATCTTCTTAGATCATATGGACAATTTTTTCCCCTTTACACATACTGTTCATTTTTATGTATGTGCTTGTTTGAGAAAATAAAAACCAAATCAAATTAAAGAAAAGAGCAAATAAACTTTGATTTACAGGAGCATTGGGGTCATTTAAAGAGAATTTCAAACATTTTAGAAATAGAAAGCATTAGCTGTTTGGTTTGATCCACTTTGTCAATCCGGCACACCCACACTGTGACTGTAAGGCCTGCAGGTGTGGCTGTGACCGGATTATTCATTCATAAGGGTAATTTAGGCTGCACACCTGAATGAATGGAGCTGGTGTCATTTACAACCAGCAGTACAGGACAGACTCAGTGATAAGGCTGTGCTCACACTGAACAGAGCTGCCTCAGTCTGTGTGGGAGAAAACAAAAACATCAGCCTGTGCAAGAAGATTCAGTAATCAGACACCAGGATGCCTAAAACAAAACTGGAAGTAGAGCTGTTTCCTTTTGCCATGAACAACTTTCCCTGAAAATTTCATCAAAATCCAATGAGAACTTCTGGAGTTATTGGTGAAAAAACATCCTCACCTTGAAATTAACTAATCCTTAAAAAACTCCTTAGATCACAACAAAAATAGAATCACTTCTCCCTCATGCCATGAACAACATTCAATGAAAATATAATCAGAATCTGTTTATAACTGTTTGAGTTATAGAGGTGTGGAAAAACAACATATTGCGATATTCTGACCTCCGATATAATATTGATATTCAATATCTTAATATTGATTATTTTGTAAAAATAAAAACTTATATTCTGTCAGAGTTGGAAATAAAATACAACTTATAAATATGTATGTGCTGGGTTTTTTTCAAGCAGTTTATTCAGTTTAGAGAGTGACAAGAGAAATACGTGATTTTTTTTCTTACTGTTGTGCTGTCAGTAACTCAAAGCACTTTGTTCCTCATATGTTCAGTTACAGTTTGAGCTGCACTGCAGGTTTGGATGCTTTAAATACTTTGTTAAAGGGAAAACAAGAATAATTTCTTTGCAATATTAGTTTAAGTGACTTGATGAACTCTGTTTTCAGATTAAG
Source organism: Scarus forsteni (assembly GCA_036419115.1). NCBI lineage: Eukaryota > Metazoa > Chordata > Actinopteri > Labriformes > Labridae > Scarus > Scarus forsteni. The sequence goes on along the minus strand of JAZDUH010000443.1, from coordinate 1,218,909 downwards.
TGTATGTATGTAACACTGCATTTGACATATTTCAAACAATAAAATGGAAAAAGTTGTTTTCAATCAAATATTTTGACCTGATTTGTACTTTCAGTTTTGAGTAATTTTGTGTGATTTACGTGAACATCATCTCTAGTTTTTTTCTTAGTTAACTGCAGAATATCACAATAGAGGCCTACTGCAATATAATATAATGTGGCCGAGGTATCGTGAGGTTCTTGCCAATATCCACCCCTACCAAGTTATTTTGCCATCAGATAGATGACAGCTAAAAAATGCTGGTGGAGTAAACAGTTTCACCAAACCAGGATCCTCACGTTCATGTGATGAACTCGAGAGAGGAACATATTTCCAGGAAAGCCCTTAAAATCTCTTAACCTGACACACCTGATGGACTGTTACCAATTCCCATGGGTGCATTTCAGAGTACACAGATATCCACGGGCATGCGAATACACTAGGGCTGCCACGATTAGTCGACCAGTCGTGACGTTCAAAATGGTCAATAACAAATTCAATAGTCAATGTGTTGTTGTTTTTTAAGCGTTGTTTTCTCTCTTCTTTCTGCGCTGTACCCTCTGCTGTCTTGTCTGCCTTTCTGTCCTTGACACATGTGCAGTCGTGGTAATCTGGGTCAGCCGTGATGAAGAGTTTTGCCCAAACAGCTTCATGGCTAACCGGCAACAGAGCTCGAAAGTTTGGGAGCATTTTACCAAACACAAGAGAAGAATGAGCAAAATCTGCAAGGCTGAACTTTCCTTCAATGGCAGAAAGACGGTGATGCATAAACACCCGAAAAGGAAGCACGTTGTGGCTGATTCAGTTTCTGATGAAGAGGGACAGTCGTCTCCATAAGTTAACTGGCTACTTAGCTGCTAACATTAGCGTCAACAGTCTGGTGATTTCCGGGGACAGTCCCTGTTTTGGATGACCTGTACCCAGTTAAGGCTGCCCCTGAAAATGTGCCTGATTTCAGTGTTTAACTACTGTACGTCTACTAGAACAAAGGTTATGGCTACAGCCATGTAGGAAGCAGAAAGCGTGAGGGAGCAGGCTGAGCACAGACTAAGACAACAGTTATTGTGTTCCCAAGTCGGCTCACTAAAGTGACTTTGGGCTTGCTCTTCTGCTTGTGTGAATCCCACATAATTATCACCCAGCTGCCTCTACAAAGCAGACATGAGTGTGGCTGGTAGTTTGTCCATTCCTCACCCCGTTTCCTGGTTATCATGCCCGCAAGAATCAACCCAGCTCACCCCCAAACACACTAACGCATGTGGAGCATGCATGCAGGAGCCCTAGTTGCCTGGTCTGCTCATTATAAGCGATTTGGGCCTCCAGCTGCATGCTGGTGTGGTATGCTGCAGCTCATGATGATGTGACGAGTCAACTGATCGCAATATAGTCATTTGTGGCAGCCCTAGAATACACCCATGGATGCCTGTGGATATTTTCAACCTCTGATGCTCAAGTCCGTCAGAGCTACATGTCAGAAAAATGTAAGCTGCTTTTTCACTGAACAGTCCAGTTTGATTTACAGCTGATTCTTCTTGGAAAAGGAGAGAAGGTCCCTGAAAAACTGACTTAGGCACTTTATCTCACCTCTCCAGCTTAAAGCGCTGTCCCAAAAGTTTGACGAATAAGTTCTGGATTAGTTCAGGATTATCGGCACAGATCATCATGAACTATAGCTAATGGGTTTATTTGTAACATTAAAATAAATGATTTTAGTGAGTCTAACATACCCAGCCTCATATATTTTTGAGTAAAAAGGTTTTTATCAATTTTATCAGATTACAAAATAAAAATAAACAGAGGTGGAGCTCATGTTTAAAGAAAATCTGTGAAGTGAATCAAACAAAAACAACTGAAACCCACTGATCTGGACTTTGGTTTACGGTCTCTAGTTTTTACAATATCATAAAATACTGAGATCAAAACTGTACCGCAAAGTATTGAAACTACGACATATTATCTCATATTATCTGATATTAAAATTATCCTCTGCAGCTGTCTTTGTTTCTCTCAATGCCACATATTAAAAAGTCTGTCAGTCTGAAAGTCCTTTTCTTCACTCATCTTCTGAAATTATTCTTTTATTCTTCCTCTTTGTTCACTTTTTTTCTGTGTTTTATTGTTTAGTTTTATCTCTGCTTTACTTTATTTTATTTATTTTGATTTCCTGACGGTGCAACACTTTGTCAAACTTTATTGTTTTAAACTGTACTACAAAAACAAAGTGGTTGGGACTCTTGACAAAAAGTCTTTATTATCTAACCCACATTGTTAGGTCAAGCTCGCTCTGCAGCTCTGTCTTTGACTTTTTATGCCTGCATGTTGAAGAGTTTGTAAAACAACATTTGACTCTTTAATAATCTCTTATATCCATCTTTCTAAAGATAATGTGCAGCTGTTGGTAAGTCTTTTTTTGCACTGATATTCCAATTCTGTAATTTTTTTCTTTGTTTTTATTTTTTTGGTTTTATCTCTGCTTTACTTTATTTTATTGATTTTGATTTATTGTCTGTGCAACACTTTGGCAAACATCATTGTTTGAAATCTGTGCTTCATCAACAAAGAGGTTTGGAAGTCTTTATTATCTAATGTTTGTGATGGACAGTCCTATTTGTTTCTCCTCGTGTAGCAAACTCAGTCTGACTGACTGAACTTGAGCTCGGCGTGTTTTTGGTCTATTTACGTCCTGGCAGCGTCAGTGCGTCTTACTGCAGGACCGTGAGTCATGATCAGGTATGAGGCCGTGATGTAGGGCAGAGAGTGAACCGGTCTGATGGTGAACAGGCTGCAGAGTCACATTCCTCTGCAGACTCCTCCTCCTCCTCCTCCTTGTGTGGAAACATTAAGTGTGGAGGGTGAGGTGGCAGAGCACCAACACATGACCTCACCTCCATCTTTACTCCAACATCACAGCTTTACTGTGGGGAGAAGCTTCACCAAACATGCTGCCCCACAGCTTTTCTTTTAAAGTGCTCATGCTCAGGTTTGATTCTGTTGACCTCTGGACTGTTTACTAGGGATGGGATGAAATATTGTTTGGCAATATATCACGATACAGTACGTGACAAAATGCATCTAGTTTGAAAAAAATGAATCCCAAAATAAAGACGTCACGTCCGGTAATAGCGCATGTGACCAGAAGTGACGACGACAAACATTAGCACCAATTACCTTGCCTCCAAAAAGCCAAATGATGGAGTCAAATGAGGTCGAAATTGAGGTTGAAATTGAGGACGCTCTGTCTGGATACAAGTCATCTGTCTGGCAGAATTTTGGATTTCTCATTAAAAAAGATGAAGACGGCAAAAACGAGCCTACCACTCATCAGCATACACACTCTCTAACCTCTCTAGGGTTAGAGAGAGTGTTATTGTTTGTGTTTGGCCTGTTAGGCCTTGTGTTTTCCTGTGTGCAACTCAAACAATGTTCATGTAGATATTAGCATGATCTCCATATCCATGATCAATACATCTACAGTATCTATTTTTTATTACCACATAGGCATGAGGTTCCTCTAGAAAATGGGCTGTCACATCTCAAGAGGCCTTTAACACATTTATACTTAATGGAGACAAATATGGTTGGGATGCACTTGTGGTCTGGGCACCCATGAGTTCGTCACTACCATAAATTCTTATTTTCAGTAAGAATATCACTGCTTATACTTCTATAAAATGATCACCACAACCATTCAGACATGAGGACCCTCCTGAAAATGAGATGTAGCATCTCAAGAGGCTAACCTCTAATAAATCAGATGACAGGTATGTGGTTCATGGACCTGTCCCTAACTTTAGTTCTTCCTTTAGTCCACTTGTCTCCTCCTACCTCCCTTCCTTCACCCACACACCCAACACAGCATCGTGTGGATTTGCTGTTCATCATGAGACTGGGATCCACATTCAAGATTTCCTGCTGCTTAACAGAAGGTTTTTTCTTGAGCCATGATGGAGGGATTCATGATTGGCTATATGGATTCATGTTGGGTGTTGGATGTATATATTTATATATATGTATGTGTGTATCTTTATATGTATATATGTATCTATGCATATATGTGTATCCACAAAATGAAGAGTTTTTGCTCTATTGTAAAGTGTCTTGAGATAACACTTGTTATGAATTGGCGCTATACAAATAAAAATTTGTAAGTTGTAATTACACAGTAATATTTTTTTCTTTTTTACTTTTTTGATATTGTATCGTGACGCATCGTATCGTAATCCGGGCATATTGAGGTGCAGCGTATCGTGAGTTTAAGTGTATCATCCCATCCCTAATTTTTATTTTATTTGTACGGCGACAGAATGAAGCACGACAACACTGCCACCACTACACATTTACACCATGACCTTATTTGTCCTTCGCTGGACCCAAAAAAGCATTAAGTTCTGATCTCCTGGTCCACCTGTGTTCTCACTCTGTCTGAGCTGCTTTTAGTGTGACAAAGGTGTGGGGGACATACTGCACACACGCGGCGCTGACATTTATGCTGTTCCCTCCCTCATTTAGGCGTCGCACTTCCTGCAAAAGTTGTCAAAGTGTGCATCGATGCAGACTCGCTGTTTAAGGGCTGACGAGCCATTCCCCCTCCACACTATGTGGCTTAGGACGGTCCTTGAGCTGCATTTCAGTTGTGCTCTGAGTTCTGAGTGGGGAATTTCATCTGGAATTTTCAACTATGAACTCGGGGGATCTTCACAACCCCTGAGTTAACAATCCAAGATGGCCGCCCCCAGTGTAAACAGTTATTAAGCTCCTGTAATATTCTGTTTATCAGCACTTCTGACTTGTGTTTATGGCTCTAAATCAGTCATATACACAGGATTGTTTAACTTGGAAATGCTGCCACAGCGTTATTTACATCCTTCATGTGCTGTTTGTAAACTAAAACACAGGGCATGCTAACAACAGCTAACAATAGCCTGCTAGATCGGCACGTTCTTTCTGACCTTGTAACTGATAAAGTGCATGCATGTTTGTTTACCTCCTCTTTTTCTACCAAACAGGCTGGATGAGAAGATGGCTCACTCTGTCCATCTTGCTTAACACCGGGGTGCATCGGTTCTATAGCGAATTTATAGCAGAGTGAGCATTTGTCACTCATGCAATCTTTGTGTGGGAGGCAGGGCCCCCCGCGTGTACACCACAGAGAGCTGAAGTGAGCGTCCTGAGGAATAACGAGGAAACCAACGCTAATATGAATGAAGGCACGAAAGTGATGGTTACTAAGACGAATGCCACAGCCCCAGTGTGGGAATATTTTGGTTTTAAACAGAACAAACAAGGTGTGAGCTCATGAACACCGACGAGCGGATATGTCGCATTTGTTTGAAAGGAGTGGCGACGAAGAAGGGGAGGTGCAGCAGAGCCTTCTTCCTGACAGTCAGCACTTACTGAGGCGTTTATATAAATAAAGCAGCGCCAATGGTGCGCGTTCACAGACAGTGTCGTTTGCTACTTTGCAAAATAAATGCAGCCCTTCAATACTGTTGAAGAGACAGCAATGTTACAAACGTTTGACAGACAGAACAAATTGACTGGGAGAAAGTACATGTCACAAACCATTCAGGAACTGTAAAAACTCCATTTTATTTATTGTTTTTATTGTTGTGTGTGTTTTTATTGGAGTTTTATTTTTTCTTTACAGAGACAGGGTCTATTTTTTGTTTTTGATTAGTATTATTATTTTTATTTACATGCACTTTTTCCTGAAAGAGAGTCCATTTCATTTTCATTGTTTTTTTCTTCTCTTTTTTTGTTAAATTAATTATATTGTTTGTTTAATTTATTTTATTTAAAAGATCCTGACCTTCCAATTCCAGTTTAATACTCTTAAGATATTAAAGTTGACTGCTTTTGATATGGTGTACTCACTTCATCTGTATTTCTCAGCAGTTGTGTGGATGCAGACAGAAACACGTCAAACATCCTTTGTGCTGGGAAAGAAGACAATAAGTCTTTAAAATGAGTTTTCCTCAGGCTCTTATTCTGCAGAAGCTGCTCTCTCATGAAAGGAAGGAAAAGCCTCTTATCAACACCCTGCTGTTCGTATTACATCCGTCTGTCCATCCATCCCTCCATCCACCTTATCTCCTGTTTACAGCTCCCACCCTCTTCCTGCACCATCGCTCCACGTGGACCACAGAGAGCTAAAACTGACCAAACATTTTTTAAATGTTCTGGAGAATCACGTCTACAAATCATCCGATGCCCTCATTACATCTCAGCCTGCTGGTCGACTCCCAGAGCATGATGGGAACAATTAGGGGGTCAGAGGAGGAATGTAATCTGGTGGGACCAGAGCTCAGTTATCTGATCCTGGAGATTCCTGTGGGCCCTGAACGCCTCGCAACAGGCTGCTTCAGTCCGCTTTATGAAACTAGAAAGCATGTTTGTATCGGTCTGAACAACAGAAACAGAAATCAGGCTGCAGTTGGAATAAAAGTGAAAATGTCAACAAAAAGACTTTCTGATGGTTTTAAGCCTGATGTTAGGGATGTCTCATTCAGACTGTTAGAGAAAAATCACCCATCAGCCGATCTGAAGTTGATCATATTCTGATCATGTTTGAGTTTTTAATGAACAGAGAAGTATAAAAAAGCTCTTAAGGAGCAATGCAACAAGTTTCCTGAAGTCCAGGCAAGGCATTTAAATTGTGATTCTACGATATTGCCGATTTTTGCAATCTTTAGTTCACTTTTTTAACCCCAGTGAAAAAGATGAACAATAATGATACCTACAGACTCTATCAGGAAAAATACACATCACATGTGAGTCTGTTTTTAGGATTTATTCAGAAATATATTTTAACCAGCTGTTTATACTCTCTTCAAAAGCCTGGACTGCATTTAAAGTGGCTTATTAACACAGACTAAAATAAAGCATTTAAATTTGGACAAAAATCGATTTTTGAACAAAATTTTTAAAAAAAATCATCAAACAAAAAATCCCAATACCTATGTGAATCCATTTTTTTCTCCCATCCCTACTATACTGTAATTAATAAAAACAAGAGCACATGGACAAAGACTCAAACTAAACTAACTGACATTTTCATCAACAAATAAAAACTAGACTAAAATGTTGACAGAGACTTAACCCAATTCGATTGTTTTGGCAAAACACTAAAACTAAATTCAAAGGTGCTGCCAAACTAACTCTGAATGACTCATGAGCGATCAATACGTTTTCCTTTTCTTATTCTTCTCGAAGAATTTTCTCAGTTCAAACCAGAATGTCAGAAACAGAGGTGGGTAAACCTGATCAGCCAGGGGAGCTGAAGCTGCTTTTCTGTTTGTGACACGACCTGATTTTCCACCAAAAAGGTGAGGAGCATCATGGAGAGATACCTGATTTAATGTTTCTAAATATAAAACATTTTTATAGTTTACCTTCAGATATTTAATACTGCACACAGTAGGTTATATATGACCTGTATGTTTGCCAGTTTCTCACATTAATCCTTGTAGTTGATTTTTTTTTTTTTTTTTTTAATCAAATGTATTTTTGGGGCATTTTTTGCCTTTAACGATAGGAGAGAGACAGTGGATAGGCTTGTGAAAGAGGGTGAGAGAGTAGGGGAAGACACTCTGCAAACTGGTCACAGGCGGGATTCGAACCTGGACCGGCAGAAGCAAGTACATGGGGTGCCTGGTTACTAACCACTCCGCAAACTAGCACCCCCTTATAGTTGATTATTATATGACATGAGAACATTTTACTGTACTTACTTCAATAAAGTTTCTGTAAACTGAACTGATATCACAGTCTGTAAAGGCTCCAGCTCTACCTGTGGTGAGACGTTGGGGTCATCACACCATGAAAAGCAGAAACTGAAAACAAAATAGACCGTTTTAAATATGACAGACATTACATTTGCTTTTTTTAATCTTATAAACGTGCAAATCCCCAAAAGCATCCTTACTGACAAACTGTGCTTGAATCACCAACGACCTCCTCGTGGCAGCTGATTCTGGTTCTCTCTCCATCCTCATCCTCCTTGACCTGAGTGCGGCCTTTGACACCATCTCACACCCCATCCTCCTCAGTCGTCTCTCCTCCATTGGTATCACTCACACCCCCCTCAGCTGGTTTCAGTCCTATCTCAAAGGCCGCACTCAGTTCATACAGTTACAGTCCTTCCATTCCGATCCCTCCCCAGTCACTACAGGTGTCCTGGGGCCCCTCCTCTTCATCATTTACCTCCTCCCACTCGGCCATATTTTCCACATATTCAACATTAACTTCCACTACTACGCAGATGACACCCAGCTTTACCGTTCTTGTAATCCCAATTCCACACTCCCACCCCCCTCTCTCACCTCCTGCCTATCTGAAATAAAATACTGGTTCACCTCAAATTCTCTTAAGTGAAACAGTGACAAATCTGAACTCCTTTTAATTGGCACCAAATCCACACTTTCAAAAGTTGACACCTTCTCCCTCTCCATTGACAGCTCCTCGGTCTTCCCCTCCCCTCAGGTCAAGAGTCTGGGTGTCATCCTCGACAGCACCCTCTCTTTCCAATCTCACATAAGTAACATCACCCGGTTTGCTTACTTCCTCCTCCGAAATATCAACCGCCTACGCCCCTCCCTCACTCCTCACAGCACCTCCATTCTTGTTCATAGCCTTGTCACCTCCAGTCTAGACTTCTGCAATTCACTCCTCTTCGGCCTTCCACAAAAGTCCCTCCATAAACTTCAACTGGTCCAGAATTCAGCTGCCCGCATCATCACCAGAACCCCCTCCCACTGTCCCCCCATCCCGGTCAAGCACAGGATAGAATTCAAACTGCTCCTGTACACCTTTAAGGCCATCCACAACCTCGCCCCTCCATATCTGTCTGACCTCCTCCACATCGCCACTCCTGCCCGCTCCTTTAGATCCTCCCCCTCCACCCACCCACCTCACTGTGCCCTCTGCTCGCCTCAGCACCATGGGGAGCAGGGCCTTCAGTCGTTCTGCTCCCCATCTCTGGAACTCTCTCCCACCGGACCTCTGAAATCTGACCTCCCTGTCTCTTTTTAAATCCAGACTCAAAACCCACCTGTTCCGAACTGCGTACTCCCTATCATGAATATCCCACTCCATCACTGTCTGTTGCATTTTACTGATTTTATAGTTATATTGTTTTGTTGATTTTACTGTTGTTGTTGTTTTATCCTGAACAGTGTCCTTGGGTGTTTTGAAAGGTGCTTTTAAATAAAATGTATTATTATTATTATTATTATTATTATTATCATTATTATTATTATTATTATTATTCTGCTTACTGTCAATGGTACCTTTGGACAAACAGTGCTGTCATGGATATATTCACATTTTTAATGTAATTATTGTTAATTGTTAATACACTGTATTATTATTATTATTATTATTATTATTATTATTATTATTATTATTGTGCTTACTGTCAATGGTACCTTTGGACAAACGGTGCTGTCATGGATATATTCACATTTTTAATGTAATTATTGTTAATTGTTAATACACTGTATATCTGCACCTCATTCAGAGTCTCACTTCTACTTAATTTTACTTTTTTTTCCTTCATAAGGAAGTTGATATTGCTTAAGGTCTGCATGTTGCAACCTGCTCCTTTAATTTTCAAACTCTTTTCATTTTTATTTTAGTTGTGTTAATTTTATTTTCATTTTTACTTTATTTTAGTTAAATTAATGCTCCTATCTATTCTAATGTCTTCATCTTTCTGACTGCTATACTGTGTATAAGAGCAACTGAGACAGCCAAATCTCCTCTGGAGGATTAAAGAAGTATTTCTGATTCTTATAATTTGTTTGTAAAACATGAAATTCAAAACCAAAAATAGCTATTTATTTCAAGCTCTATGGTGTCAAATGTGCTGTTTTTGGGATGTTCCTGCGAGCCCCTGCTGCTGACTGTGTCAATATCTCTTTAAAGTCACTGGATCACCAAAGCCTGGCTGCACAACAGTGCTGCAGCGATCAGTCGACTAGTCAAGACAATGTCGATGATCAAAATGGTCGTTTGTGGCTTCCCTACTACAGAGGCATCCTCACAACATGAGGAGGGAACAGAGGCGATAGAGCTGCCTGTCTGTGGCTTTGGAAACAGTTAGGAGACTAAATGAGGTTTCTAGATGGTTGCAAAACAACATGCTATTTAAGTAGAAGAGTTTGGGAAGATTCAACTCAAACTAGTACATAGAAACATATGTGTGAAACGCTCGTTTGGCAGAATTCTATCACAACGTCAGCTCAGCATGTCCTCGCTGTTCTGCTGCACCTGTTCTGGTTCTGTCAAAAGACAGGAAAATATTGGTCGGCCATTTTTAGCACAATCTCAGAGGGACTTAAAATTAAAATTAAGCCTTGTCCTGCCATAGCTATATTTGGTGTTTTAACAGCTCCTTCTCCTTACACTATAACTACGTCAGACTGATTACCTCTCTGTTATTACTGGCTAGAAGAAGGATTCTGCTGTCCTGGAAATCTCCTTCTCCACCTTTACACACTAGGTGGCTTAGTGACGTTACGTTCTTTTTACAGCTTGAAAAAATCAAACATTCTCTCAAAGGAGCAACAAACACCTTTGAAAGAGGCGGCAACTGTTCCTGACACACCTTTGGAAACTACCTGCACTGCCATTGACTTAACATCAACAATTTTGTTCATGTTGAACTATATCTAATCACCTGGACCCACAAGACTCTTCTGAGTTGTGTGTAGTATTTTGGACTTTTGGATTGTCAAGTTTCATCCTCATAACATGCCCTGGTGGACTTGTGATCCTTATTCCTGACATTAGGGTGATATAAATGTATGATAATTCTTTAATTATCATTATTTTCATTATTATTGTCATCATTATTATTATTATTGTTGTTATTATTATTATTATCATTATTATTCATGTTATTGTTACTGTTATTACTGTTATTGTTATTGTTATTGTTATTATTATTATTATTATTTATTTTTTTTAATTATTATTATTATTGTTATTATTTTTATTATTTTACTTTCTCTCTTTCATGGGTGTGGGTAGGGGGTAGGGCTGGGCAATATAGCCTAAAATTAAAAATAATCCCTGATTTTTTCCCCACAAAACTCAATTTGCAATTTTCGATTCGATTTTTTTCCCTCTCAAAGCAAAAAACTCCAAGTGACACAAAAATGACATGAATCAAGTTCTGCCTTTATGCTGTCAAAATATATTCCTACATCAATCAGAATTTCCCTCTTAAAATTAAAGTGTGTGTCATTAAATGTTGATTATGTAGTTCTAACACAGGCATGTTTGCCTACATAAACACTGAAAGCTGAGGGATTTTCACAGCTTGTTAACATGTTTCTCTCTGATCAATATTTAATCTCATTTCAAAAAATAAATACAAGCCTATAAAAGTGTTTGTGTAAAACCTGACAGGGCCACCATCATGAAAACTGTAAAGTTTCAGTATTTATATTTTTTCAAACTTTGCGACTACTTACAATTTAAGTAAGAGAATGAAAAAAATCTTGATATTTAATTTTTAAATCTTCTGCAGAAAACAATTCAAATTAATCGATTTAATCCATATATTTTCCAGCCCTAGTAGAGGGGGATTATATTGTTTAAAAAATCGTGTTTGGTGCTGTTATCAGGCTTATACCTTTGCTCTGTCTCATAAGCTTCAATAAAGATGTTTGAACAAAAACAAAAAAAAAAAAGAGTTTGGAAAGTTGTACAGCATCAGAGAGCAGTTCACACCCCAGCTCATGGAGAACCTTGAAGCATTCAGAGGTGCCAAAAACCAAAACTACCAAAGTCAAGCAGTTACCACAAAGCAGAAAAACAGTCTCAAAGTTTTCACCCTGACGATGCAAACTCTCCTTCTAGAGTTTGCATTGTCAGGCCAACATTTGCCCAAACAGAAAATCTGCAGGAGTCAATAAGGGAATCGTTAAAGAACTGGATCGATTAGCAGGATTGTTGACAGCACTGGAACAAATCTTATCAATTCCCATCCCTATACTACAGTCTCTTCTTCAGTCTTTTGGATGCCTGTGCAAAAGTTAACAAACTTCTCTGCCATTCTGGTCCCTTATTTTTTTGGCTTTTTGTTGTTTAAATCAAAAATGAATGAAGCTTGAAATTAAAGGTAAGTACTAATTTTTTAAAATAAAACTATAAATCAAACCTACATCAGCCCAAACAAAGTGTTTGTCCTTCTTTCTGCATGGATGTGGTTATGATATAATCTGATTATTGTTTTATTTTTCCCGTATCATGACAACCCTTTGGAGATAACAGGGGTTGGGACAGGCCGTCAGGTTCAATAAGAAGCTCGTAGTTTTGTGTTGAGTCATTATCCAGACTCCCAAAGAAAGTGGAGCAGACTTTTTCGGAGTCAGTGTACTTTAACCCCAATGACAGCCGAGGAATGAGCTCCACACTGAAATATGACTGATCTGTGAGCTCACGCTGAGTTAGCCTCCCAAACATGTCGCCACGCTCACTTCCTGTTTGGAAAACTGCACTCAGGACAAAAACAGACGCATCATTAGTCACCCAGTGAACAGGAAACTGACCAGAGGAGCCTTTTCTTTACAAAACAGAGACATATTCACCCAAACCGCAGTAACAGATCTACAGTTTATCACCGATAAAACACTCCAGACGATGATGCTGAGGAGACAAAGCTCTGAGCTGCTCAGATCTATCAAACTCTCAGAGACGGGGGCTGTTATTGTGCAAGTTTCTTTTTGATTTTTTTTGTAAATATCGTACCACAGCAACAAAAACAGAAGCTCCAGGCACTAAGTCATCAAAAATGTATTAAGTCTAACAACCAATGTTGCATTTAAACTCTGAACACTGCACACATTTGAGACAAAAGGCAATAAAGGATGAAACAGAATGAAGTTTATCCAGTGGCTTCTCTAAGGTTGAGCTTAGCTTTATGCTAATACCTCCTTATCCTTCCCTCCCAAGTCAGTCACTAGCTGGACACATTTAAGGCCCACCTTAATGTTCTGCACTAACTTTTAATAAACTGTTAACTCAGCTGTTTACAGGCTCGGTTGGAAGTTTGCATATTTTAATCCCTGCAGGTTTTTAATCAATACTTGTGTAGTGTCTTTAACTGCACAAGTTTTATTCAGCATTATTGTTATTATTCATATATTATGTGTGGGAGGGGGTATTATTACTGTTTCCGGGGTCAATCTGTAAAATTGTTTCCTATCTATCTGTCTATCTGTCTATCTGTCTATCTATCTGTCTATCTATCTGTCTATCTATCTATCTGTCTGTCTGTCTGTCTGTCTGTCTGTCTGTCTGTCTGTCTGTCTGTCTGTCTGTCTATCTATCTATCTATAAAATATTGATCAGGTGATTTCATGTTACTGTGGTGAGCATTTGTCTTAAAAAAAAAAAACCTCAAAGAAAAATTGAAATATCAAACTGAAACTTTAGCCAAACTTAATCAACAGATCAGTGATGCACTGTGAGGATGTGATCTACGCAGTCAAAAGAAGTCAATGTCCAAAAGTTCTGTGGTTTCAATGATTATTTCATGGCAAGCAAGCAAGCAAAAGAACGAAGGAGGTGCATGCTAGCCTTCTGCCACCGGCCTAAATAACATCAGTGTCCACAGTTCTTCATTACCAGTTATACAAAACTAATAAAAATAATAAATACACAAAACATCTAGTTATACTAAACAAATGAATAGCCAGTATATATAAATGTATTTATTCAACTCCAAAAATCTCACTTAAACTAATTATAAGAAAGAAAAATGTAGATATATTGAACAACTAATGCTACTTATTCATTTCAAATAAAAATAAACCACTAAATACAAAAATAAGCAAACAGCTCCAACATGTCACTTTACTTTGAAAATAAGTTCATCCTTCAGTGTTTATGTAGACGGGCCTCCCTACGTTTAAACTACAATTATCAACATTTTAGGAAAAATTACAGAAGTAACTTTAACGATAAGAAGGTGAGTCTGTTGGGTTTGAGAACATTTCATAACATAAAGGTAAAACTTGATTCATATGTCATGTTTGTGTCACTTGAATTTTTTAAAATTTTTTACGAGGAAAAAAGTGATTTAAAATCGTAAACAGAGTTTTGTGGATTTTTTGTTTAAGGTCTTATCACCCAGCCCTAGGGCTGAACGATATGGACAAAATTTCATATCTCGATACAGATTACAGATACGATACGATATGACTATGGTTCAGTGAAGACCACGCGGTGCATTCAAGAGAAATCGTAAAAATGCAATTTGTTGTGACTTCCAGAGCTGTACATGCAGGACAAACGCGAGGGAAATCTTTATCGTTTAGATCGTTGCTTTGTTGATATTGATATCTTGAATGTTCATATCTCGATACAGATAAGATAACGACATACTGTTATCTTTCAGCCCTAGCCCAGCCCTATCGATCATCAAGTGGTAACCACAAATGTCCTCAACTAAATAAAATCTTTACTCATCCAGCTGTTTCCATCTCAGCCTAACCAGAAACTTCCATCATGACTCTAAAGTGAGTCACGATACGACAAATCAGATCTGCTGATGAGCTGTTTGAACCAGCATTACGACACCCTGATGATTTCATAATGCCTGAAATAACATGGACTGCAGTCTAATAGTTGCCTCCTAAGTCCTTTCCTAACCACTTTTCCTGAACCCTGATGGAAAACGTCATGAGGTTAAGGAAAGGAGACTACATAAGGACTTAGGAAAGGAAAACTGGCGTGCAGAGAGAATCCGACTACACTTTCACTACACTACGTCATCATGTGACGGTGGATGTTACTGCTGCAGAGAAACTACAATTTTCTGAAGATGGACTACAAAAGGCTCATCTTAGAAGAGCTTGTGTGTCATGACAATGTTGTTCCTTTAGACAATTTGAACATTAACAACCCGGTAAAAATGACGTCTGCATAACCGATGTTGAAGTGAGGATTTAAATAAATCTGTCCTCTCATTATCAACATGAACACCAATCAGTGCATGAAGATAAATGAACTGAATCAAAGAAAGGCAGAAACTGTTAAGACCACAATCTAATAGAGTACAAATGATTAATATTGAACCAAGTTTAAAACATTATCAACATCAAATGTCTCATATCCTGCTCTCTTCAGAGAATCAGACTGCTGGAAAGTTAAGGCAGGTTTTGGTAAACTTAAGAAAGGATGAACAGCAGAGGGAACTCACATGTCTGTGTGATTTGTTTGTCATTATTCAGTTGAATTCAAAAGCAGTCTGATAAAACACTATTTATAAAAGCTGTTGCTGCAGAGAATTGTGGGACAGAATAATCTCCTCTCCTTTCCTAGAGGATGCTCCGGTGTATCCTGTGCTAAAGGAGATAATGAAGGGAGCATTGAGCCTCCTTTCCCAAGCATTTAGACTATTGAACAGCTCTGATCATGAAATACTTCAGATCATTTCTCTCTGTTAGAAACCTTCCTGAGCAAAAAGGACTATTCCACTGCAGCCCAGGCCATGGAAACATGAATGTTTTAATATGTGTAGCAGGTCTGTAGGTGGCGCCATAACAATGTAAATGGAGGCTCATGCAAAACAGAAATCTGACACCTTCATGATTGTATGTGGGGAAAAGATATTTTAAGGCCTCGATAAACATCCTGACAGCCTGGTTCACAAACAGATTCAGTCTAAATCAGACGTAGACAGCAGGATGCCTTCGAGGAGCCCACTGGGACGTCCCGTTAACACTAAAGAGCTTGAAATAGATATTTCCATTTTTATTTAAATTTCAGGTTGTGCAAACAAATAACGCTTACATCAATACACAGAACAACAAATGTAATGTGCGCCACATTTTAAATCTGTCTATTTTCTATTAAAATTTACATTTTTACCTCCGCCAAGGAGTTTACATCTTTGCCTGCGTATGTTTGTTTGTTAGCAAGACTACATTTATTTTTATTCAACCTTTATTTAACCAGATAAAACCCCATTGAGATCAAGATGATTTTTGGTAAAAATACGTTGGTAAGTGACAATATAAAATAAACAATATTTACAAATATATCCAAATAAATAAAAAAACAAAGAAACAATATGCGTAAAAACTACTGGACGGATTTTTGCTGAAATTTTCATTTGATAATGATATTCGCATGATTCTAAGTGTAGGTGTTTTTTCAGGGCATGAATCATTTTATGATGGAAACTTGATCATAGAGCTATTGCTAATAGATGTAACAGCAGTATGTGAGCTAGCTTGGCGAAGTTTGTGCTATACGAGTGCTTTCTAGCTTCGTGCGGCGCTGACCACACAAGCTTAAGCCCTTATTAACTGCTGTACTTCAGTTAAGTTTAGCAGATAAATTATTAAAGACGTAAGCAAAATGTTTTCACGTAATTCATTACTGAATTATAAGGATTATTTTGAGAATCATGAACAGTAAAAGGCAAACACAGCTCATGTGCAGCCTATTATACATAGTATTAAATATTTTTAGGTAAACTATAAAAAATGTTGACTATTTGGAAAAATTACATCAAATAATACTTTTCTTTTTTTAGGTCGCTCTCTGGTCTAAATATATCATGTATCTATGTGCTCTCACTGTGAGGAGTTATTTATTTATTTCATGCCCATTTTTCTGTAATTGCCGATTTCTAGTTTTGGAAATTAGAGTTGCCATTGGTCAGACAGTCTTATGTAGCTCAAGTTTGGTCAAGGGGCATCCATTTGCCTCCACGATACAGCTTCATACAGCTCTTTTATAGTCTTTGCAACAAAACATGCGCTGTAAACAAACACAATAAGAAGTAGAGGACTTTTAAACTGCTGGAGAAGTTTACTGGATGCCCTGCCTGTGAAAATTAAATTCTTTACAGTCTATGTTCAAAATACAGTGATACATTGGACACGTTTCAGGCGCAGTGCGTGTTAATGACATAGCAGCACATGCAGTTTAAGTGAGAGATGGGTCTGTGAAATTATCGTTAATAAAAATGTTCAAATTTGTTGTTAACATTTGAGGTGTTGATCCGGATGCAGGTAGCTGTAGTCTATCCATCTTGAAAATCAAGCTGAGCAGTATGAGTGAGTGATTACATTATGTTTACAAGTGTGTGTGTGTGTGTTTTAACTAATTTTTATCTATTTTGTCTATGTTTTATGACTCCACTTCTGCAATTGAATTTTTTTTTTAAGGAAGGGAAATGTTGTTCTGGGAGGGTTGTTCAGAGAAGATGTGACCTAGGGTTCTTGGATGAAAAGAAGAAAGAAAAACGTTGACTGTATCCCATTTATACTGCATGTCTTGAATTTACTTTAATAAAATAGATTGTAAAAAAACAAACAAACATGGAAACGCATGGATGATGTTTTGGGATTTAATCACTCTGGGACCCAGGTTCAAAAATGCTCGAGTGGATGAAACACCTTCAATGAGAAACTTCATCATCATGTTTGCACTACTTTTAAATTTTGAATTAACATTTAGTGAGGAGGAAGGCCAAAAGTGGTCCACGGGCTGCTGGTTATCCAACCCTGGTCTTGATAAAATGCTAATGCTGTTGACAATTCTGCGGTGAATCAGCATGTTAGCAGAAAGATCTGTGACAAATGATTATTGACTTTAACATCTATTTTTTAAAGAGAAGCATTGCCCTGCCCTTTGTGGGAGGAAACATAAACATTAAATTCGACATGTTTCCCAGCCCTACACGCAGAATAAACCCCGAGTAGAGAAGGTTAAAGGCTAAAGTGACCCCGGTCTCCCACCTTCAGCGGAGCCTCCAGCAGCTTGTGGATCCCGGCGATCTGCGCGCTGATCGGCAGGTTCTCCTCCAGGTTCAGCGTCGGAGGTCTGCGCGGTTCGGGGAAGTTCGTGCAGATAAACGGGTCCGAGTCCTCCAGGTACTGGACCCGGATCAGGATGGAGGCCATGTCCGCGGCACCGCAGCTCTCGGGCGGCTGTGAGTGTCAGCGTGAGTCGGTATGGACCTCCGAGCTCCGGAGGAAACTTTGAAATGAGGAAAACCGGCGTGCGCGCCCCGCAACTGTCTCCCGCGGACCCGTGAAGGTGCGGAAATACACACACGCACATCAGTTCCGACCTTTCAAAATAAATTCACAGTCGATAACGTTTAACTTTTTCAATGATAATCCTGGTTAATGGACATTTTTGAGACTGAAGAACTGTCAGATTACTTTAAAGGTTTGATGCATAAATCCAAAACGTGTGAATTAAAAAAAAAAGTAGAAAAAATAAAACAATATATATAAAAATTACAGAACTTGTGATAGAAACTTAATAATCAATCACACATAATTCGTTATTACTTATAATAATCATCTTATTATCAACCTTTTATCTCCAAAACTGTTACTTTTGGTGAAATTTTTAAAAATCAATATAATAGCTTGTACTATTTAGAAATAATAACTTCTTACTATTAATAGGTATACACCTCATTAAAAAAAAAAAAAACACTTCACAACATGGATGGCAACCAAATACAATGTATAATAAAAAAATGAAATTCGTGAAATGGTGATAAGAGGTTTGGGCCTGTAAGTGACAATATAGTTATTATAATATTTATTTACTTCATAAGTATTGATAATTATATTTATAATAATTACCATATTAATTATTATGTTATGATGGGCACCATGGTTGGGCTGATAAGTCACAGAAAAAAAGTTTATTCTGGTTAATCCATTTTCCTCCAACAGACAAAAAACAAGCTTTGGGTTAACCTGTGGCTCTAAATTGTCGTATAAAGTGTGATTGTGCATATAAATGGTTATCTTTCTCTTTATGGTAGAGTATTAAATCAGCTGTTGACCAGTCCATAAAAGTACACAACAGGTTTATCTTTGAGAGTGGAGACTGTAAAGGTGACAAATCATTATTTCATCATTATTTCCCAATCTATATATAACTCCAGGCAGAACACTTCATAGTAAGTTAAATGATATTTAATGGTCGTAGATTATTAGAATAGAATAAAATAGAATAGAATAACCCTTTATTGTCACTATATCACATTTTTTAGTTATCAGAATTTATGTGAAATATAGTTTTGCTTCCTCTGTGGCAGCAAAGAACATACAAAAAATAAATTAAATAAATTAAAAAAAATAGCTGTTGTGAGTTCAGTAGCTCAGGGCCACCACAACTGATTGTACCGTCATCTAAACTATTATTTTACCTATTGCAAAATCCAGCAAGCTACGGTGGTAAGAAAGAGCAGATAAACCAGTGTTTGCTTTACATAAAATACTGATTTTGTTTTACTTTCCTTCTACACTTTAACTTCTAGAGATTTTTTTTTACAAAGGAATATTTTAATGTTAAATACTAAATAGGTCTTAATTGTTACATATCTGTTGCAACAGTAACAAAAATCTCACATTGTCATTACATTTTACTGTTATTAGTCTCAGTTTAGCTGCTCTGAGTTACTGTTGTGTGAAATCCTGAAAAAGCCCAATTAACAATGAACTCCATGCTTTTTTTTTTCCTTCTTTTTTTTTGTTCTCTCCTTTTCTTTGTTGACAATGTTTAATTCACTGTCGCTGTAGCGTACTGTGACCTTTTTTCTGTTATGAAATGAAAAATCAATAAAAACACTTGGAAGTAAACAATGAACTCCATGCTTTTATTTTGAAGAAGCCGTCACAGATGTTCCACTTGCCGCAGACGGACTTGACGGTGGAAACAACGCGAGTCTGCAGCTGCTCTCAGGTCAGTTTAGACTCAGTCTGAGACCTGGTTAATACCCTGATGTCACTTTTAGTTCTGTTTTATTACCTCCGCCAAGGGGGATATGTTTTCGGGAGAGTTTGTTTGTTTGTCTGTCTGTCTGTCTGTGAACAAAATAACTCAAAAAGTGATGGATGGATCTTGATGAAATTTTCAGGAAATGTTCAGCATGGGAAAAGGAAGAAGTGATTCAATTTTGGTGTTGATCCGGATCACCGTCTGGATCCAGGAATTGTTCAAAGGATTCTTTATCATTGGGAGATAGGGAGCTGTGCTGCTGAGGTCTGCGCTCTCCGAGTGCTTTTCTAGTTTTTAATTATAATCCATCATCTTTACCTGTAACTCCTTTTTGGGGTCGCCCACTTGGCAAGAATCAGGAGACACCATCTCACATTTGATGAATTTATTCATTCATTCATTCATTTTCTATACCCGGCTATCCCTTTCGGGGTTGCAGGGGGCTGGAACCTATCCCAGCTATCATTGGGCGTGAGGCGGGGTACACCCTGAACCGGTCGCAAGTCGATCGCAGGGCCACATAGAGAGACAGACAACCATTCACACTCACACTCATACCTAAGGGCAATTAAGTGTCACCAATTAACCTAATGAGCATGTTTTTGGTCTGTGGGAGGAAGCTGGAGTGCCGGAGAGAACCCACGCATGCACGGGAAGAACATGCAAACTTCACACAGAAAGGCCCTCCCGACCAGGGAATCGACCAGGAACCTTCTTGCTGTGAGGCACGCGCTCTACCAGCTGCGCTGGTGATGGATTTAATTTGACACAAATATTTATATAGTTTAAATTGAATGTAAAATTTATCCCCATCATTTCTGCCAATAAAAACTGCTATTAAACAAAGTTGATGACCCTTGTTTAGATTACTTCATACTTAGACTTATAAAAAAAATGTTTATTTAAGTCAAAAAAACTCTTTATTCTCCACAAACATTCATGTAAATTCATATTTCCTGCTGCAGCTTTTAGCAAAGATCTGCTGTTGTTGGAACTTCTGTACTGGCTTCACTGGTTTCCACTTCGGAAAAACACAGACTATCAAAAATAATCCACAAAAATAACGATGAAAACACAGCTGATGGGTCAGAAAACTGAAACACAGGTCAGTGCATCACCAGTGCTTTGACAAAAATACATTTCAGTTAAGATTTTAGACTTTCACCTTTAGTTAAAATTGTTTGTGTTTCACATTTAAATTTATGATTTAAATGACAGAATGAATAAAAACCTGTCCACTGATGTCTTTGACCTTTAACTTAATGTCAGGGCAAACTGCAGCTCTTTGGTCATGTTAAATCATTTTGTTGAAATATTTCACAATAAAACAACACAATCACAAAATCACACTTACAGCTGCTGTTTTTACACATCACAGAAAAGTGCACTCAGAATACTTTTAGTATATTTTAAAATATTTTTAATTTAAACCACAATACTTTTATTGACTGTTTTCTCTTTTTAAAATATAAATTTTAATTTAATGTGAACAGAGAACAGACAGGGACATTGTAGCATCATTATTGTGAGTTAAAATAAATATTTACAAAGACACATGCATGAAGGTACAGTCAGAATGAGAAAGAAAAAAGACAATAAAAACATAAATCCTGGTATTTCTGACAATCCCAGTGCTTTCCAACACTCTTCTTTGTTTGACGTGTAACTGAAAAGGCTTTTTCTCCAGGCATGGGATAGAATTTATGATATAATGAATTGCAGTTTTTTTGGTTTTGGTTTGTGCTACTTGTATCATGCAGATTTACCATGTCGATCACAAATATTCAACTTTAGATCCATAGAAGCTTCTTCCCTGTGTATTAAAACTTTGTCATTTTTGTGTTTTAAACTTTCTTTGATTTTATTTAACTTTAATCAGTTGTTCTTTTTTCCTTTTTGTCTAAGCTCTTGTCCTTTGCTGTCTTACTTTCCTGCCTGTTGTCAAAGCACTTTGTAAACCATTTTTTTTAAATGTGCTGTACAAATAAAGTTTCTTATAATTATTGTTATTAATATTATCACACTAACTTCAAGTTTCATGGCAGGAGGTTTGTTCAGGAGCCAACATTTACTTACTGCTTTAAAATATTTTCCTTCTCCTTGAATTAAATCTGACGTAAGTATAGATTTAAGTATTTTATTGTAACATTTTAGAGCTCTTCCTCCTCTGAAATAATCAGTCCAAAGTTTTTCTCAGTTAAAGTCCACAGAGCTGAGAGGACAGCGCCCCCTGGTGCTCTAATGACTGCAGCGCAGATCCAAATAGAAAGGATTTTATTCCAGGCAGGGACCTTTGCTTCTTTTTAGGCATTTTTGAACATCCTGAAAAACATTTATCGCTGTTAAAAATTTTCCAGTAAAATTACTAAAATTCATGTTTTGCGCTGTTCACTAAAAATATGGAATTAACTGATTTTTATTACTTTACAGTATTTTGCAAATGACTGACTATAAATTTGTATCTTTTTTTACACATATTTTAATAAGCTGTTTTTAATCAGAATTATTACTGGCTTAGCAGAGAATGCACATAGGAATAGTTACTATATAACTAAAGGCACTTTTGTTAAGAATAATTGCTATGCTAGCCCTTACTGTAATCAGTCTACACAAAATCTCTATCCAAAGCTGGCTTAAAGGACACAGAATGCAAATCACACTAAAATGTATGAACTGAATGAAGAACATAGCTATATCACTGATTTTTCAATAGTATGATTACAAATGTCAGAGAAAAAAATCCACAGCTTCAGCACTTCACTCTTTATTTTGATGTCAGACAAACCTCATATGCAGAACAATTGTACATTTAACAAGATTAACAACAAAACCTGAGACAGTCCTTCTTTCTCAAAATGCCCTTAGCTTTTTGCTGAAAATTGTGTAATACAAGAAGCAAAATTATCAATCATTCAGTCATTACAGCAATCGTTTGCAGTGTTTCTGACTTTTGTGCCTCTCTCAGATGTTAGTGCAGGGATGTTCAAAATAGTTTATCATTTCTAATGTGGTAGTAAAATCAAACATACAGACATTATTCACAGCTCAAGTGTTTGAATTATTAAATTCATGTAATTAAAAAAATAAAAATTCCAACATGTTGTTTGATTGAGGTCACCAACCTGGAAATACTCTGAAAACCTTGTAGGTAAGTCTCTTAAAATCAGGCAGTTATCATATTATTGTATCCTGTTCTTTACATTTCCTGGTTTATCTTAAAACTCTTTTTTTCAGATCTAAAGGGTAAATAAATATATACCCTGACGTTCTCTGGTCTGCTGTTTGTCTGCTGACGTTTGGACGCTCTGAAAAATCCGGTCTGACGTTCTGGATAAATAAAACTGTCCAAATCTGAGTCTACAAGATCCTTTATAAATAATGTAATAACTTATTATTATCAAGTGTCTGACATGTTTTCCGTTATGCGGGAGGTCGTGCTTACACAACAATCTTCAGCTTACTTTGACTTTGTTTTCATTTTTTTCAAACATTTGTTTACTATGCAATTTTCATTTAGCAAACAGAACAAAACGTATTTATACTAAAACAATGATTATACAATACTAAATATTTAATAAAAGGTTAAAAAAAGTGATAAAGTAATATAAATTAAAAAAAAAAATTAAAACCCAACTCATTTCATGTTTTCATCCATCCAACCATCAACATTTGTTTTGTTATTTTAGGGAAATTATAGAAAATATTCCATATCTTCCAAAACGTATCAAATTTGTTCTTGGTTGTGTAGCTTATTTTCAAGCAACACATCGTTTGGCCTCTAAAAAGCAAATATGCAGAAAAGACTTTACTTTTTGGGAGTAATGAAGTCCTCTGAGTAAATGACATTTTCATTTAATTGACTTCTTGACTTTCTCCTCAGTCACTAACGTAAAAAACTCTCTTCAGTAACGTGCAGAGTGCCCTGATCCAGCTGTATTCTCAGTCAGACTCAGATGCTCCAGCCACTTAAATATCGATGATAGAATCAGAAATCACAACTATGACCCAACCCAACAGTCGCAGGGTTTCGGCGATGAAAGTCCGTCGTTCTGTCTTTTATAAAGTGTCATAATGACCGACAACAACAGATCTGACTGTGACGACTACACTACTGAAAGTCC